>JAZGTI010012232.1:0-15906 GCA_036877585.1 Botia kubotai | reverse complement strand
ATACGTATATCATATAACAAAAAACACACTATAAACATTTTGAGCTGGTTATAGGGCTGGTTAGCAAAATATATCATGTACATATTACCTGCTCAAATATAATGAAATATAATGAATTAAATAGGTATAAGTGTTATAGAAAAGCATCAGTTTCTGTAGTTGTTTTGAATGTTGGTTTAAAAGCTATAAAGTTCAAAATGGCCATACATTAAAATGATGTTTATGAATTGTATGGTCCAAATTCTAATACAATTCTACTGTAATTTACTGTAATGTCAATAATACCAAACAGGCACAAATGAAATTTTGACTTTTATTCATTAAAAAATGTGTCGTTTAGATTTAGGTTTGTAAATTGTGTTTTATATTTTACAGTTAATATTTTTAGTGAAAGCCATTAAATATTATGTAATGATGGCTGGTTCTCATTGTGACAAATGACAGCATGGTGACAACATGCAAATTAAGATTCGTGTCAGATACAATAACTAATAAAAATAAGAACTGCACAGAATGACATATGCATTGTCAACCCTAACCAACTCTCCCGCAGATTGTGAACCTCCATCGTTCTCCGTAGAACACAGCAGTGAAGTCAGCCTTCAGACTACAGAACGAATTAACCTCCAGAGAATCTGGCCATTCATTCTGCAGGTGACAAACCTTTCTCTGCTTTATAGAATATAATCAAAGGGTTATGCTTAGATTGTCGCTTGTCTCTATTAACTTAAGATATAAAACTTAACATATTATTGAAATGATAGAGTCACGTTGTTTTCAAGTTATTAATATTTTTCAGTCGTCTTAATATTTAATGTTAATATTTAATATTTATAATATTTAATGTCTTCTGATTATCTGTATTTCACGCTAAGAACTGTGTGTATTATTGGAGAACGTGTATTTGTAACTTTCTGACTGGAATGTATTCAGAAAATTGTCATTCGCCTTATTTTAATACTTTTTTACACTTTTGTGTTTGTTTCTCTCTACCTATAGAAGAGGACAAAGAAGAAATGAATAACTCAAACTTCACCACACCTGCAGCATCCACCAACTCCTCAACAAATGGCGTTTGGATGATAACCAATCCAGAAATCATTGTTTTCAGTATCAATGTCGTCTTTGGTCTTCCTGTACACTCTTATATTGTATGGCTCATCGTCACAGGAGAAGGAATTGCCTCACATTTTTTCCACCTCAATCTATCTGTTTGTGAAATTATTTATGCTTTGACGTCTTTGTTATTTGCGCTGTCAAAAGATTTTCCCAGCGTTCTATTAGTAACCCAGTTTTTTGTTGGACTGGGCCTCAATGGTCGTCCTCTGTTTCAGTGTCTGATCTGTTTTGAGCGTTACCTGGCGGTGGTTCATCCTGTAGCCTTTTTGAAGTACAAGCCTCTCAGATACAGAGTGATCTGCTGTGCTGCTGTGTGGATCTGTAGTCTTGGAACATGTTGTTTCTGCAGATTCTTTTTAGATTTACAAACCTTTTTTAAATATTTGTGGTTATTTTCATTTCAGTTCCTCATCTTCCTCTTCGTCCAGCTGTTCTGCTGTGTGGCTGTTCTCAGAGCTCTGAAGCAGTCAGGACCGGGAGAGAGAGGGAGAGAGAGAGAGGAGGAAAACCACATAAAGAGAAGAGCGTTTTATTTTATTCTAATAACTACCGTGACAACAGTAATCATGTTTGTACCTTTCATTTTCACAGGAATTCCCGTTCTTTTGCAACAAGATGCTTATGTTCTCTATTTTATTAGCGTTTGCTGTTTTATTGTGTCTGCTTTTGTACATCCTGTTCTTTATCTGCAAAGGAATAAAAAATTCAGCTGCCTCTGTGTTCTGTAAAACCTGCTATTGTGAGATTTTAAAGTTCATAATTTCATTTCCATAATCTAACACCATGTTCAACAGGGTAAAAATGTAAAAAGCAGGACTTATCGTCTTCCTGTACTGGGAGTTCTGGATCCAAACAATGTCTTAACTGGTATTACATACAAGGATTTTTGATTCCAGATAAACGACACAAGTTTTTTTTTTGGAAAAATATGATTTAGTTTTGTTAATGGTGATAATTATGAAAACTCTAAAATTGTCTAATTTACAAGTAATAATATTAATAAAAAAACTCATCAATATTTTATCCTCACATATTTATATAATACGTGTGGTGTTGTGGAGAGAGAAAGAGGATAAGGAAATTTTCAGAAAGTGAAGTCTACAGAATCTACGCGCCTCCTTTAAACCTTCTTTTTGTACTTTCTTTTTGTCAGATTTGCATGACATGTGTGTCACATGTTTGGTATATGTAACCATGCTCATAAATTTCCATGACAGTTCCTGTAAGCCTACAGAACAGATCTGTATGTAATTATCAGAACGACTCGAAAATTTGATTCATTTTCTTTAGTCTTATAATAATAATAATAATAATAATAGTACTGTAATAGTACTGTGGTTATCTGTTCCATTAAAGGGATTAATAGACATGTTAAAATGATTTGTGTGTTGAGTATAATAGTACAGAGGTTTATTTGTTCCTCTTGGGAGTTGCTATCAAGAGGTTGATAGCATTATTTAGATTAACTGTTATTTCACCTTTGTGTTATTTAAAAGTGTCTGCCGAATGAAATATAGGATAAATTGGCAGAATATTTGAGTTAGAAATTGCATATACACTAAGTTCTAGAGCCAAGGGCTGGACTGAACTATTTTGGGCTCATAAATGTAACCATGAACTGTTGTAGAAGACTCAGATCTTAAATTTTGTAATCTTGGTGCTGACGACATGCAATTTTACTGTTGTTTCTGTGTGATTCTGTTGACATTGTATCTTTCATTTGAGTTTCTTGAAAATTGCACGAACATTTATTTTTTCAAGAGGGACTGAACAGATGAACGACTCCAGATGGAACTCCACCTCAGGTTTGGGGTGGCCGGCTTCAATCTGCTGTTGGGCCTTCCTACACACTCCTATGTTCTGTGGTTCATTGTCACAGGAAGAAGAAGTGGATTTGCTTCAGAGTTTTTCATCTTTAATCTCACTGTTTGTGGGTTAATTCTTCATTCTGTCACCAAGCTTTCCAACTTTGCTGATATTACAGACGTTTTTATTAGGACTTTTATAAGGACAGTCGTCCTCTGTTTCAGTCTCTGATCTGTGTGGACCTTTCTGAAGTACAAGCCTCTCAGATACAGAGCGATCTGTTCTGGTGTTGCCTGGGTTGTTAGTCTTGGTTCTTGTTTGTTCTGCATGGTTACCTTATTGTCCACAATGACTATTGTATATACCTGGATTTACATGATGCAGTTCCTCGTCTACCTCTTCGTCCAGCTGTTCTGCTGTGTGTCTGTTCTCAGAGCTCTGAAGCAGTCAGGACCGGGAGAGAGAGGGAGAGAGAGAGAGGAGGGAAACCACATGAAGAGAAGAGCGTTCAATCTCATTCTCGTCACTACTATGTGACTATGTTTGTACCTTATATTCTGACAGGAATTCTGACCGTTGCCAAGAAAGATGCTTCTGTTATCTGGGTTATTAGCTACTGTTGTTATGTTGTGTCTGCGTTTATACATCCTGTTCTTTATCTGCATAGGAATGGAAAACTCAGCTGCCTCTGTTTTCCAAAAACTTTTACTTAAAGGTATGCATATTAAATTTCATAACCATTTTTTTCTGTGTCTTAAATAAAACAATATGTTGGGGTCTTGTTAAGATTTGAAGACAACTAACTAGGCATTAAAAATTGTCTTATAGAACTTGTAGATTTAAAGATTTGCTCTAGTTTTCCTGTGTGATAAAGTACATGTAAAGTACATTTGTTTCAATGAATTTGTATTAGAAATATGGACTGTTACCAATTTTTAATGCCTAGTTACTTTTCACCCACCCTGTAAATCATGCTATTGTTATTTATAGTGTGCTAATATTTGTGTGTGTGTATTCAATCTATAAATCCATAGTTTTAAAAAAGGAAACTCTACTGAATGTTTTAAGGTTATACTGTCTAATATCAAATTTTGTTCATACTGCTTGGTCATTGACATCTGTTTATTTACAGAGATCCACTATTTATTACATAATAATAATATTCAATAATAAACGTATTCTTTGTGAGATGCTGTTGCTGTGTTTATTTGTTGTTTGTGGTTGGTTTATCCTACATTGACTGATGTCCCATTGTCATCTTTATACATATTGAGTACCAAGTAACTACACAAGGCACAATATACAATAAACCAGCACAAGACAGCAAACAAGGACCAACTAAGGAGGCAATCTATCTCTCTCTCTCTCTCTCCCTCTGTATATATATATATATATATTCAAACTGGCAAGATACTGGGGATGATAATATAATGTCAAGTTGTGGCAGGTTTAAATTTTAATACACTTATTCATAAAAAAGGTCATACTGTACATATTTATACCTGTTACATTCTGGTCCACAAGATTATTTAATGGCCGGTTCCAGTAGTGACTGATTATCTCATAGTGACAACATGCAAATTTTAAAAACAAACATGCAGAATGACATGTACAGAGTGACACCAACCCTTCAGCAGATCATAAATATTGCACAGTGGTGACTTCAGTCTCCAAAATACAGAACAATAACAGATTTACTTACATCTAGAAAACCTGGGCATTTACTCTGCAGGTGACCAACCTTTTGAATGTTTTATAGAATAGAATCAAAGAATAATCCGTCTTATATTGCATTCATAAACATAACGTGTGAAACTTGTTATTGGAATTAATTACATCGTATAACGTTTTCAAGTTAATGACATTGGAATGTTCTCCTATTGGAATGTTTTCAAACTGTCTCATTTAAATTCATTTTTAATTGAATATAAGTTGTATTATGTATTTTAATGTCTGAGGCTTCTTTACACTTACATGTTTGTTTCTCTCTACCTACCTATAGGTCACAACTGTTTTTTATTTCACTTGTGAGCTGAGTAGAAATGAATAACTTTGTGGCAATCACTGCGACATCCACCAACTCCACACAATATCTCAACAATGTAGAAATGACTGTTTTCAGTATCAATATCCTCTTTGGTTTTCCTTTACACTCTTATATTGTATGGCTCATCGTCACAGGAAGTGGAATAGCATCATACTTTATCAATCTCAGCCTTTCTATTTGTGAAATACTGTATTCTTTGAATTATGTGATATATGTGCTGTCACAAACTTTTCCTGACCTTTGGGTATTAGCACAATTTTTGATTGGACTGGGCATCACGGGTCGTCCTCTGTTTCAGTCTCTGATCTGTTTTGAGCGTTACCTGGCGGTGGTTCATCCTGTAGCCTTTCTGAAGTACAAGCCTCTCAGATACAAAGCGATCTGCTGTGCTGCTGTGTGGGTCATTAGTCTTGGATCCTGTTTCATCTGCGTATTTGTTGTAGACTCACTCAGCTTTCCCAGATTTACATGTTATATGTTCGTGCAGTTCCTCGTCTTCCTCTTCATCCAGCTGTTCTGCTGTATGGCTGTTCTCAGAGCTCTGAAGCGGTCAGGACCGGGTGAGAGAGGGAGAGAGAGAGAGGAGGAAAACCACATGAAGAAAAGAGCGTTTAATCTGATTCTAATAACTACCGTGACTATGATAGTCATGTTTGTACCTTATATTATCGCAGGAATTCTAATTTTTTTTAAACAAGACATTCTTGTTATGTGGTATATTAGCATGTGTAGTTTTATTCTGTCTGGTTTTGTTCATCCTCTTATTTGTCTGCAGAGGAAAGGAAAACTCAACTGTCTCCGTTTTCCAAAAAACCTGCTCGTGGGACATTTCAATTAAGTTAACACAATCTATGCTTATTATTGTTCATAGCTCATTTTGGATTATAGTTCATTTGATTTACATAATCTTAACTTGTCTTGGACAAATTATGAATTATTTTAACAGCTGAATTAATTTGCGTGCAACATTTATTTAGTGCTTGACACACACACATTAATCTGCACTAATATTAATAATCAATTCTCTGAGATGCACTTGGTATAATTGTTTTTCTTTTGTGTGGCGTGTTTATCCTACGCTTGATTGATGTCCGATCATCATCTTTTCCATACTGAGTTGTGCACACCTGTCTCCGTTTCCGGCGAAACCTTGTTTTTGTTTGTATTTCTATAGACAGTTTGTAAAAACTGTGTTTCTGAGTTGCTATGTGTTTCTTTGGAAATGAAAAACAGTGTGTTACATGATAGATTTTTGAGTTCTTCTGTGAGAACTATTAACAAACCCTGAATCAACGCTAATAGGATTTTATTTGGAACTTATCCTCAAATGAGATCAAATATGTAGCCATTATGAATTTGCTCAAGATCCTTCTGGATCAGCTGAAATATATTCAATATATAAATTATCCAAATATTCTTATTTGATACAAAAATTACTATTATGATTTACAGTGTGATGTCATTAGAGAGAGTTTTTAGGTTTTTTATATTTTAGAATGCTGAGGAATAACAAACAGTATGCGGTGAATACTGTAGATGTGATTACATCCACGGCATCGAAGCTCTTAGTGCTAAAAAGCAAATTTCCGTTCTAAAAAACACAATTCATTTGTTTGTTCCAGATGCTGTTTGTGCAGGAAACCATTGTGTATTTTAGTGTTTTGAATGTGTCACTTTGCAATCAGATGGTTATTTAAAGCAAGTGGTTAATCGCCCATGTAAGAGGCATTTTTTAATCACAGTTTTAACATCATTTACAAAAAAATGACTTGTTTATTTTTAGGGTTTGTTTTATGGATTTGCCCATATATAGAAGTGAAACGATCTTGTTGGGTTTTTTAACATACTGATTGTTTACAACAATCTTAAGACAACCTGGTCTGTCTTTAGAGGCAAATATGATCACTTAGTATATTTATCACTTAGTATCATTTTGAAAATGATGATATGCTGAAATGATGAACTCCAAATTTCAGAGATAAAGAGCTGGTTAATGTTGCCTTTACCAAAGAATTGTGTTTTTTCCATGCATGTTTACATAGGAATTCATTATTTTAGAGTTTATTTGATTTATTTTGTAAGTCCAATGCTATTTAGAAAAGAAGAAGGTGATAAATCTTGCACACTCTTCTGTAGAAGTCTCTTTTTGTTATTGTGTCACTTGGAGTTATATTAGTTTGGTTTAGTTTATACACTCACAGAATTCTCGGGTGGATTAAAACATTATTGTTTCTCTGAATGTACTGTCTGCTACTGTTGTTTTATCAGGCTAATACTATTTTTGTGGTGTTTTTTAATTTAACATGCAGAAAACGTCAAAAAAACTCAAAGAAGCGTCCAGAGGCATTATTAATCATTCACTATAACTATTGTTTTGATTCGGTGTGTTTATAGCTAATGTAGTTTTTGATGTAAACTCATCCGTTTTCAGCATTTTGAATAAGTTGTTTTGCGCTCACTGTATATAATGTCTCAGCTGATAATGATAAATAATGAATGATATTTGACAACATAAATTTGTCTTTTTAGTGTGTTTAACATACATTTGTAAATTAGCCCATTTGTGGAGGTGGCTCTTTGTTTAGATTAACCACATTTAAACAACATTTTTGTTGATTTAGTCACTCAACCAATGTGTGTGTTTAAACCATAAAATATATCTCAAATATTTATAAAATTTCGAGTTATTGTAAACAACAGTACTGTTTGTTTGCTCCAGATGCTGTTTTGACAGCAAAATATTGTGTATTTCAGAGTTTTAAATGGGTCAGTTTTTAAGCCAGGTGATTTTTAAATTGCATCTAGTTGTGCTCAGTCGTTGTTTACAGTCTGCATATAAAATTGTGTAGTGTGTGGTTTCCAAAGATTCCAGCCCTAAAATTTAAGAGCCAGTTGTCCTTACAATGATATTTTAAACGTGTTTAATATTGGCCGCTGATGCCTGTGATCAATGACGGAGTCTATAGATACAGTCAATGGATATTGACTTTTTAATGTGTTGAGCGCAGTCTTGGAGTGTTTCAACTAGTTGTTAAGTGTGTCCCCGGCTTTAGGCAACATAGTCTGTCTTTAGAGACAAATATGATGTCATTTAGTTTATTTGCATATTTGCACTTTGGAAAAACACAGCATGTTGAAAGCTGCATGTCCTCAAGATGTCAGTTTTGGAGCAAACAGTCCAGTCGTGAGTGACTAACTATATCCGTTATTATTATTATTATTGTTATTGGTATTAGCATTATTAGTAGTATTTTCAAAATTAAGTAAGAGCTGATTAATGTTGCCAAAGAATTTTGCGTTTACTGTTTTTATTGTATGTATACATACAACGGTTTAAAACATTCTTGTTTCTCTCACTCATAGATCACAGCTCTGTTTTGGTCTGCACACAGTGAAGAGATGAACAACTCAAGTGAGATCTCCACTCATGAATCAAATTCTGGTCACTTCTTTTTCAACGGCACTAATATGGAAACTGATTTTGAAATGTCTTCAGTCGTTTATATCATCTGCGTTCTGTTTGGTCTTCCTACCAACTCATATGTGATTTGGCTTATTGTAACAGGAACAGGAAATGGACTTGCGGCCGAATCGTTTATTCTTGACCATTCTGTCTGTGAGGTTATCGTGTGTTTGGAGTCTCTCTTGATTTTCCTCAACTATAATTATAACATTTCCTGGGTACTTGTGAGGTTTTTAGAAGGACTGATCATCATTGGTCATCCTCTGTTTCAGTGTCTGATCTGTGTGGAGCGTTACCTGGCGGTGGTTCATCCCGTGACCTTTCTGAAGTACAAACCTCTCAGATACAGACTGATCTGCTCTGGAGTTGCCTGGGTGGCAACATTTGCTTCTGGTGGAGTCAATGTTATGATTTGGCTGTTTATTTATGAGTTGTACTTGTATTTCTTGATGGTACCGTTCCTGGTCTTCTTCTTCATCCAGCTGTTCTGCTGTGTGGCTGTTCTCAGAGCTCTGAAGCAGTCAGGACCGGGAGAGAGAGGGAGAGAGAGAGAGGAGGGAAACCACATGAAGAGGAGAGCATTCAATCTCATTTTGATTACTATGGTTACCACAGTCATTATATATATGCCCGGTATTATGGTATTATTTCTTCCTGCAGCAGATGATTTTAAAAATGAATCACGTCTGTGTATTTCTCAGTTTTCTTTTGTTTTGGCTGGTTTAGTGCAGCCTGTTTTATTTCTCTATCGGGTGGAAAAACTGAACTTCATCAAATGTCAATAATAATTATAATATACTATAAATAAAATAAACCAGCTAGCTGCAACAGACAAATAATATGTTAAAATAGTCCATAACTATTTAGTATGTGTATTACAAGAACTGTTGTTAGCTCTGTACTCTTTTGTAATGTTTTACATTTAAAAAACTGTGTGTTTTTACTTTACTTTACTTGTTTATTATTGCAAATTAATTCATATGATTAGGAAAGGCATGAATCTAAAAAACGTGTTTTGTTGGTGATCATCGTTCTGATGACTAAAATGAATCATTTAGATTTTTTTATCTAGTTAATTGAAATGAACTCTCAGAATGAACTATTTTTATGAAGTCATCATAAAATCAAATATAGTATTTTTATTGTTACAGAATATAGCAGTGCATCATTATTATTTATTGATTGATTTCTTTCATGACATCCACAGACACTTAAAAAAATACACAACAAAATACACCTTAAAGGAAAATACCCAGTCCACCCTAAACAGACAAGATACACATAAAAGCCTGCCTAAAAAAAGGGTTTAAGACGAGATTCAAAAACCACAAGAATTCACTGTGGAACCTCATGGAAGTTGTCTGAGTGTTCTCCCTACAACAGACAAAAATGAAACGCATTTGTGTATTTTTTAGTTTTGATTTGTTTTCAGTTTTAATTTTGAACTTCATGTCATAGTGAATGTCAATAATTGTACTTTCATTTTCCAGTCATCTAGCTACAATGCACAAATACTATTTTATCAAAACGGTCACCTGACTATTTAGTCTATTACAAGAGCTGTTTTTTACTGCTGTACTTGTGATGTGATATTTTTGCTTTTTTATTTTTTTTTCTGAAGCAGTCAGGACCAGGAGAGAGAGGGAGAGAAAGAGAGAGAGAGAGAGAGAGAGAGAGGAGGAAAACCACATGAAGAGAAGAGCATTTAATATCATTCTAGTATCTACTGTGACCACGGTTGTCATATATTTTCCCTATATTCTTTTATTTGCTTGTTTGACGACAGGAGAGATTGAAACATTTATTTATGTCGGTTACTTCAGTTTTATCGTTGCTGGTTTGGTGCAGCCTGTGGGCAAACTGAACTTCATCAAATGTCACTAATTTTATTTTAATAATTACCATTTTTATGAGCCATCTTCTACCATTCATCTGCAATACTCAAATAGTTATAGAAATAGTCGCCTAATTGTTTAGCGTAACAAATATAAAAATCATTATTAATCAATATTATTAATCATTCACATCTGTTGTTTTGACTGATTGTCCTATAATGTTGTTTTCCATGTAGACCCATCTGTCAGTGGAATATCTCTTTTCAGTTTTGAATATGTTAGTTTTTACTCATTGTATATGTGCTTCCTGTTGTTTTTATCATCTTGATTCTGAATCATGTTTGGTTTATTAAAGGCTTTATTTTTTTGCATTACAATACCCAAAAAAACACTAACACAGTGTTATATTTTGTTCATGTAATGTATATGTACTTTATTTCAGATGTTTTTAACAATGTTTGAATGTTTTTTACGTTCAGATGTACGTCTAGTAGGAGTAGTATAGTTTTTAACGCAATCAGAGTTATATAAAATAATCAGTGACTGGTAACGATAGAGATCTGCGTTAAATAAACACAATTGACGTTAAAAATAAAACTGCTTTGCGAACGACTGGCAATGTTGTGTTTTAAAACACAGATGGCGATAGAGAACCGCTATATATATACACACTGGAAAAATGCATAAAAATACACATAACAACACACTGTATCGTTGTGTTAAAACTGCCATCTCATACAGACAACACGCTTAAAAAAACAGTCTGAATATTTTGAACCGAATATGGTGTCATTTAATGTATTTGCATATTACAGCTGGAGATAAATGTTCATGTCCATCCCATTTTAAATCAAATCATCTGGACATGCAGGTAGTTTATGGGTGAGTACAGCTTTACCCCTTTCTGTTCATTTATTTTCCTAATTACATTAATCATCTATAGCTGTGGACTTTAAGACAGAGGTAATGAGCTGGTTCATGCATTTTTTTAAACTAGGGTTTTCGTAATGCATTGCATGGCATAGATTTTGTTTTTTTTCCAGAGTTAATTTGGCGCGGTTCTATTTTGTTTATGTGACTGTGTTTGTGTGTATTTGGAGATACAGCTAATTTCTGTAAGAAATGTGTCATTTAAAGCTCAACTAGCATCTGGTTTTACCAAACTAAACTTTATTTAGTTTTCTATTTTTCTTTATTTTTTCTTGGTAGTTTCTTTATTTTGAGTTTTTTTATAAACTTTATTAAATCGTAATAAAATTGAAGTCACGTACTGTTTCGAAATGTTGGTACAAACTTACAATTTCCTTTGTTTGTCATTCATAGACCAAAGTTCATTTTTTGATGGCACGCAGCGAAGCGATGAACATCACCAGTGACATCTCCATTAATAAATCAAATGTTTCTGACAGTCTCTTTTCAAATGACGGCGTAATGAAAAGTCATTTTGATATTATCTTGATGGCGGATGTCATCAGTGTGGTGTTTGGTCTTCCTGCCAACTCTTATGTGATTTGGCTTATTGTAACAGGAACAGGAAATGGACTTGCGGCCGAATTCTTTAGTCTCAACCTCTTAGTCTGTGAGATCATCTATGGTTTAAAAACTCTCTGGACTCTTTTTGATGATACATTTTCCATTCGCTACATTGGTGCGTTTTTTACAGAAGGACTAGCCATCACCGGTCGTCCTCTGTTTCAGTGTCTGATCTGTGTGGAGCGTTACCTGGCGGTGGTTCGTCCCGTGACCTTTCTGAAGTACAAACCTCTCAGATACAGAGCGATCAGTTCTGTTGTGGTCTGGGTGGCAACATTTGGCTCCAGTGGTGTTCTGATAACTTTGTTATATTCATTTCACTTTCACGTGTTCTTGGGTTTTATACTGGCACAGCTTCTGATCTTCCTCTCCGTCCAGCTGTTCTGCTGTTTTGCTGTTCTCAGAGCTCTGAAGCAGTCATCACCAGGAGAGAGAGGGAGAGAGAGAGAGGAGGGAAACCACATGAAGAGAAAAGCGTTTTATCTCATTCTGATATCTGCTGTGACCATGACCATAACTTATTCTCCCTTTAGTACTTCATTGTTTTTTTTCTTAAGTCGAGTTGACAGTGCCTTAACAGTCATGTCTATTGGTATCGCTTGTTTTGCATTGGGTGGTTTGGTGCAGCCAGCTCTGTTTCTATATCGTGTGGGAAAACTTCCCTCCATCAAATGTCAGTAATTCTGCTTTAAGCTCAGCAAAGTCTAGCATCCTTCTTTACTCACCTGCAATAAAGTTATGTGACTCGTGTAGAAAGTTGGTGATATGCTTTCTTTGGGTAAATAATTGCTTCTGTGTTTTAGAAATTCTGCTCCGGTTGATGTCAGTTAGGGTGAGAACATCAACATAAAATAAACGATTTGTTTGTGTAATAGAGAGGTGTCGTATCTGATTTATCTTATTTGCATGTTCTTTGCAAAGTGTCAGAGATTCGTTTAAATGACATTGAACTTATCCACAATTGTTCCATGCAAATTACTACAGCAGATACATGACAAACGTTTTTTAACATATAGCCTCCAGTCTGGTTGTGCATGTGTAAAATATGGCCTTTATTTTTATACTATACAATATTTGAGTTATGAATTAACTCCTTTATATTCTGTTTCATATATGTGTTTAATGCAGTACATTGTATATAGTACATAATATAGTATGGTATGTTTTCACGATCGTCTTGGTACATTGGTATTGATTTTTGTGTGTGTGTGTGTGTGTGTATACGTATATACATTCATTTGTAAATGTATGCTTATTTTGTGAGGAATGTGTCTCATTTTTGGTTAATGCATAATCATTACTATTGATTATTACAATATCTGGCAACCTTACATCCAGCTTGTTCATTATCTATATGTAACCACTCCCACCCATTAAAAAGCTGTGTCAACACAACATTATATTTCTGCTACATTGTGTGTCTGTAGTATGTAGGTGTACCCTGATGAACACATTAGCATTTCAAGCTCAGTGGATAAATAGCTGTTTATCTTTACCATGTAAGTTTATTTCCCCCATTTTCATGAGCACACATAACTCTGCGTTATTTTTAAAGCTTCAATTCCTGATTCCAGATTGGTCACCTTATGTTACACTGTATACTTTGTTATTTTTATCATTTACAGAGGATAAATATAATGATAAATATAAGGCACTGCAGAGGATTTTCATTTTGAAATGTTCTTAGTTTTGTTTCAGTTCTCTGATCTTCCTCTTGCTATCCATCCAGTTGTTCTGCTGTTTGGCTATTCTCAAAGCTCTAAACGGTCAGGATCTTAAAGAATTAAGTTTGATGTTTTGTGAGTGAAGCTAAAGTTCTTTATTCACTGTTTTTTTCTTTTATCTCTCATTTAGACTGACACTATTAAAATCTGGGGCCTTAATGGCTTTTATGACAAGATTCAAGATTCTCAAGATTCAAGTTTTTATTTGTCACATGCACGGTTACAGTACATGCAGAATACAACCAGCAGTGAAATCCAGGTCAGGTACGCTGCAAAGGACTGCTGTAATATTTATTAAGAGAAGTCTCTGAGATGATTTTAATGATATTTAAATTATTAATACACTTTATTCTGTGCATAACGTCACAGCAAACACACGTCAGCATTTTTTTTAACATACAACCCGTGTAAAATCTGGCCTGAATTTACAGTTCAGAAGCAGTTTATCAAAGCTATGTGTATACGTGTGTATACTATGTGTGTGTGTGTGTGTGTGGGTGTGTACGTGTATGTACATTTTAGACATTTGTATCTTCTTAAATACAAAAGAAACCTTTGAAGTAGGTGGGGTTTGGAACAACATGATGGTGAGCAGATACAGTAGTAAATTTAAATACAGTAGTTATACAGTAGTATTTAAATACAGTAGTTATACATTTCCTGTTTGTCAACAGTGTTACGCTAGCATATGCTTCAGGAAAATGTTCACCTGTGTTATTTTCATATAGGAAATGTGTCCATTCGTAGCAGGTGTAGCTTAATTTCTTTCTATTTGCATGCCATTTATTGACTGATATTCTTTTATAATAGAGAGACCTGTTAAGTCAATACAGTGACAGTGAGATTTATTTATATCTTTGCTGATGCTCAGTGTAACCCTCTACACTGCACAAAACCCATCAAAACAGATTTCTGAAAAACCGGCTGTATATCAATCCACAGAGATAATTATTTATTTCAAGGTAAGCAGTTTTCATGTGTTTTCTTTTAATCCCTTTTTGTGAAATATCCATTAATATTGAAAATGACACTTACAAACATAAAGGTAATCTACATTACTCAATGGAGATCTACAACTCAGCGGAGCTCTGAAAATCATTGATCTTTTAAATGGTACAGCAATAGTTTTTCCTTTAGTTACAAACATTTAAGTTGATCCAGCAGATATTTTACACCGTATGCGACATATGGTCTTTTATCATGAGTTCAAAAGCTTAGACATACTTAACAAAATTTTCTTTGAATACATTTAAAATCTTTTTGATCTCAACGTCTTAAATGTTACAAACTGAGTTTCGTGTTTAGTGTAAGCTCTGTACACATACATTGTTATGATGCTGGTCTAGGATCAGGGACGAAACATAAATAAAAGATTCTGTGCTTGATTAATCATGTTTTCTTTATTACCCATCAATACAGAGACATTCTCCTCAGGACAGGCTAATGCCAAAACTGTTTTCTGTTTGCTTCTGTGTCACGTACAGTTTTTTGTGTAAGGTAAGATCTATGTAAAACTTGAGATGATTTTATGTTGTATATTTTCACGACAATATTGAATGTAACACTATAACATTGACTGTTGTCTTCTGTAATATTATATATTTGTTGTTTTGGAACTCAGGGGAAAAGAGAGGGAACAAATGGAAGATCACAAGGAGCTTTCCGCCCTGTCAACGATTTATCACATCACAAGAAATGACACTACGTCAGTCTTTCCTGTCAACATTGCTGGATTTATCTCCAGCCTTGTTTTAGCGCTTCCTACAAACTTGTATGTGATTTGGCTCATCGTCTCAGAGGGAAGAAACAAAATAGCAGCGGAGTTCTTCAGTCTCAATCTGTGTGTTTGTGAGATTCTTCTCTGTCTGCAGTCTTTTGTGGTTCTATTGAGTTTGGCTGTTCCGGGTCTTTTCCTGGTTGTGGCAATTCTAACAGGCTTCTTTTTGACCGGTCGTCCTCTGTTTCAGTCTCTGATCTGTGTGGAGCGTTACCTGGCGGTGGTTCATCCCGTGACCTTTCTGAAGTTCAAACCTCTCAGATACAAAGCGATCTGCTCCGCTGTCGCCTGGATAACGATTGTTATTTCTTGTGGAATTGCCAGTTTGAGTGTCAACCCATCTCAGTTCTACATGTTTACACTGGTTTGCTTGTGTCAGGCTTTTCTTACTTTCCTTATTAAGCTGTTCTGCTGTGTGGCTGTTCTCAGAGCTCTGAAGCGGTCAGGACCGGGAGAGAGAGGGAGAGAGAGAGAGGAGGAAAACCACATGAAGAGGAGAGCGTTTAATATCATTCTAATAATTATAATAGCAATGGTATTCATATACGCTGCGTATGTATTGGCAGCAGTCTCCTATCTGCTGACATTTAAAATAATTGTGA
>JAZGTI010012231.1:0-15906 GCA_036877585.1 Botia kubotai | reverse complement strand
CTGGACTGGCTGTGGAACATCAGCACAGCACTGTACCCTGACATCTATCTCGACCTGGTGCTCCGGGGCCGTGATCATGACATCATGCTGTACAGCCGGTACCGGGTTCTAGAAGCCATGAGGGTGAGAAAACAGGCCAATCACAGCCCACCATCTGTGTTTCCCTACGCCAGGATTGCCTACACCTTCTCCATGGAGTTCCTGTCACAGGTCAGCAGCTATTACATACCAGTTTCATACTACACATCAACACAAGACGTGTCTCAATTAAAACTGATCTGTGATTGGCTGAGGTCTCATCCAATCCTGTATAACTTTTTCACTTTTTCACAAGAAATATTTTCTTTCCACAGAGTGACATGAGGGTGAGTGAATATTGGGTGAACTCTCTTATAAATATATCTCTGTCTATAGGAACTAAACCTTAATATATGTCATGATGTTTTTAAAAATGTTGGTCAATAACAATATCATTATTTTCTCCTTAAACTTGCAGTGACTGGAACATGTTTCATAATAATATGACTTGTTTCAGTTGTTGTATTGTATTAACTTCTGCTTCAGTGATGTATGTTTGGCTGGGAAAACCTGTTAGTATAGTCTGTTAGTATACACAGAAGGTTGGTCGGAGGTGTGTAAAGTGTTTGATAAACCTGTTTGACAACAATCACTACTTCAATACTTTAACAGTCAATAATTCAATACTTTAACAGTCAATACTTCAGAGCTTCTGTTTTGGTGCTGCTGTTGGCAGAAATTACTTCATCTTTAGGCAGTTCTTGTTAATTTGAGCTGCATTAATGTTTGACGCACTTTGTTTATTTGTTCTCATCCCACAGCTAACAGGGAACGTTCTCAGAACATTGGCTAACAAAGTTCTTATAAAGTTCTTAAGAAAGTTTTTGTAGTAATGTTAGTAGAATGTTTTGTTACAGTTATATATCATATGAATCAAAAATGTTATTCGTAAGTTGTTAGTGGAATGTTTTAAAAATGTTACTGAATTAAAAAATATTTAAATAACGTTTGTATAACCAAGCGACAGCATTAATTCAGCATCTAAAACACTGAATGTTTCAGAAATGTTCAAAATCACATTTTTAATGTTTTAGTTACAAGGGGAAACATTACGAAACATTCTCACAACATTGTTACAGCGTCTGTGTGACGGTTGTGTCTCATTGTTCGCAGGTGGATTTGGTTCACACTGTTGGGGAGAGTGTAGCTCTCGGAGCAGCAGGTGTCGTTCTCTGGGGAGATGCAAACTTCTCCAAGACGAAGGTCATACATTGAGTGAATTAATAACCCCACTGCACATCAGACTCCACTGATACTGATATCCAGCTTTTAAAAATGACACATGGAGAATCTGCTGATGTGCTCATACAAACTTTGTGTTTTAATCTACCAAAATATAATAAACGCCTAAAACTGCAATCTGTGGCTAAAAATGAACAAAAATGAGATCAGTGACAGATCAGAGTTTAACATGATCTCCTTACCTTGATTCACAACAGTGACTTTATAATAATGATTTTTAATTTGAGCTGTCCTGTCTGATTTCATGTATAATGTCAGTTTGGCTTTATTTGACTTCAGTATAAGTAAAAGAAGTATGTAAAGTAAGCTGCAGTTTTGTTTCAAACAGAGATGGCGGTAGAGAGGCCAAAGTTCCAGATTGCAGCTTTAAAAACAGGAAAAACTTTTGCTGTTGTTTCAGATACTGCAAGATAAAACACTGACGCAAGAAAAACATTTTATATATGAATATAAAATAACATATCATTGTGACCTCTATGACTTTGTGTTAGGAAACGTGTGAGGCGATTCGAGGTTACCTAGACAACACACTCGGCCGGTACATAGTGAACGTGACAGAGGCTGCGTTTCTCTGCAGTCGGACCGTCTGCTCGTCTCAGGGTCGTTGTGTGCGGCGGGATCCGAGCGCTGCAGTCTACCTGCATCTTGACCCGTCTATGTGGTCCATCATTCCCAGAGCCCGGCTGCCGGGGACCGTCACTGCAGGACCGTCTTATGTAGCTTATAGGATGGGGAGGACTGTCCAAAAGGAAGCTCGTCTTTTCACTGCAGATTTTAAATGTCAGTGTTTTCCCGGCTGGGAAGGAGATCAGTGCCAGAACCCAGCGCCTGCAGAGTCGTCTACATAATCACAGGTGACTGCAAGACTGAATCTCATTGGCTGGTAACAGAGGGTTGCAGGCTTGACCTCCACACTGAAAAAGCCACGAAGCATCACTGTTGTGGACTGTAACAAGTCCACTGGTCTCTCTGGACACTGATAACCATTAACCAGGAAATCCATCTGGAAAAGTTTTATTCCGAATGCATTATCAAGGATGAAGGCAGAGTAGGTGATTTATTTTTCCAGAATAATGTTTTATGTTGGTTGAAAATCTCTTCACATCCTGATAACAATCACTAAGTAAAGTGATCTAAATATAAATGTATATCTTCTGTGGAAAGTGCAATAAAATGTTCAATCATTGCATTTGCTCCGAGTTCAATGATAGGATGCCTGTTAAACTATTTATGTGTTCATGTTTTTTGGAGGAGGCGTGGCTTGTTTTTTCCAGCCTCTCTGAAATTGACTGCCCTGCCTTTTAAACAGAATGCCAGATTACTTAGGATTGACTAAAGTGCTTGTCTTTATCCAGAGCGATGCATTGTTCTCCTGTAAAAATGTCTGCTACATAGTCACTTCATTTGAACTTTATAAAATCTGATATTTTATAATTAAGATGCAGTCTGAGGCCATTTAATGACCTCGTACTCGTTAGATTTGAATCTGTATTGAGTTAAAATAATGAACGAGCTCATTGACCACGTGACCACTAGATGGCAGTAGCACAGCGYTATCTGTCATGTCCCCGTGACGGGAACATGAAGTCACTTGAACACAAACACACACTGACATTCTCAGAGGACAGAGAGTATTAAAGACAGGCATAACATAAGAGATGGAGGTGACTGAGGGCTAGTTGTCACACTTTTTACTCCAGTAAATACTCAACTAACAGATAACGCTCTGAGAAAAACTGAATGATAAAAATCAACTTTCAAGTAATGTTTTTATTACTTAATGGAAACGTTAAAGAAACGTTATTACAATTTATTGTTGGCTGGGTAGTTCTCATGGAAGGTTTATTTTGTCTTAAAGTCTTGCTACACTTTTGTCACTACAGCTCTGACAATGTGCTTTGATATGTTTTTATACAACAAGCATTTTTCTCGATGAATCTCATTGTTTGAGGCTCAGAGCTGAACTGATGCTTGAACTACAATAAGCTCTGAGCTGCTCAGCGATAATGTTTCTGATGAAGCTACAAAGCTGGTGTCATTTTAGTTTGATGAACTACACTACCCATAATCCCACAGAGATCCACCAATCACAGAGTCATGTTGGATTAAGGTAAGGTGGAAATGATTATTACACAAACTCACAATCTACCTACCACTTAAATATGTGTTTAAATATTTAGCATTTAACTTATGTTACTTTATACTTTATTATAACTAAATTTGAACAGATCCTCTTTATTTGAACAGATGTTATCTTTGTGCTTATTTGCCAGTAAATGGAAATGACATCTGTAAGATCACATGAGATGAAGCCAAGCAAAAATCAGTGAATAAGGAAAGCAAAGTTTCTGTCATTCAGGTCTGTGAGGCTGCTGAGAGTCGCTCATACGCTCGTGAGATGAGGTAAACAAAGGGCTGTGTGTTCTGACTCGTTCAGAACTGATTGCATTTGGACCAGATAAGCAGCTGCAGAGAGAAACTTTTTTTGTTTTTGTTCTTTTTATTAGTGTTAAACCTGGAGTGATGGTCCCCTAAAACAACTAACAGCTAACAACAGGGTGAGAGACATTGACTCTGTCCAGAACCTCAAGTCTCATTGCAGGCAGCATACAGAAATAAGATGAACACAAGATGTTGCAGGTACAGATTCCAGGCTTGAGGAACACCTTGTCTACCAAGACAACTGACCTCTGACCTTTGGTAAGTGTTATTATATCCCACAATCCTGTGTGTTAGTTTGGCTAAACGGGTTTAATTATAAAATAATTTTAAAGATTTTAATTATAAAATTATAAAAGATTTGATGCTTTTCCACATATGAAATTCTATGGCCATTGAGTGATGTACTCCTAAATATTTGCTTGGCTATTTTGCTTTAGTTATTTACCTAAATTTAAGGTCATCAGACATGACATCATGGTGTCTTTGAAGAAACCAGTTTGTTTACAAGGCACCTTCATATCGTCTTTGATTACAAATGTCACAACTCATTTTAAGGTTTAATTTTTTACAGTCCATATGTCATCACAAAACATACTTGAACCAAAGGTGTGAAGTTATGAAAGCAATCATATGAAATGTGTAAATTAACATCATTGTAAGCAAGGCAGGACAGGATATCTGTGGCATTGCTGTGCTGGTTGTTTCCAAAGCTGGAGGCAGCTTTGTTACTTTGGATCTAGTTTCTGTGCAGACTAGTTTGGTTGTGCTTTAGTTGTTGTTTTGAAAACTTAGTGGTTCCTGGTTTGAGAACAGCTAACAGACAGCTCCACCTTAACACTGTGCGTTTCTTTTGTTTGTCCTCCTCCCGCATCTTCACTGTCTTCTTTCTCCTCTGCTTTGGTGACCTCAGCTGCGCCGCGGTCATGCTTTCCCCTTTTCTCCTGTTGTTTGGTGGTCTGGCGAGCTCCAGCATCGCCTGCCTCACTGGCTGCACTTTAATAAGCTGTTTGTCACACACGGTCTCCATGTCCTTCAGAGAGGAGCAGGTTTCTGAACAGATGGAGTGTGTGGTGACTCTTTATTCAGAACATTAGCATTCCATCTTTGGAGTTTGGATACGAGACCTTTTGGAGAGGAATTTACAGTGAGAATCAGTTTGGTTGTATTTTTATATAACGCTAGAAACTAATGTTACTGCAAAAACTTTATTAATAACTAAAAAACAAACTTTTAGAGAACGTTAGCCAACGTTCTAAGAATGTTCCTTGTTAGCTGGATTGTATCTTGTTGGCAATATGAGAAACGTCTTTGTATGCTATCTGGGGGTGATATTACGTTTGATTGTTCAGTTCTAGGTTGACCTACCAAAACATTGTAGATTGTCTTTTAAGAAATTGAGAATTCTTTCATCGTTTACTGACCTTGTTGGTCTGTCCTTCAACAGACCATGTTGGTCAACAGACCTAAATGTTGGTCGGTCCCTCAAAACATTTTTTTTGTTTCATGGAGGAAAGGAAATTATATGTGTTTGGATCAACATGTATAAACAGTGCCAGAGTTTTAATTTGTAGGTAAATAATTCTTCTGTGTGAGTCTGGGACTGATTTGGCTAACCTTTGGTTTAATTTGGCCAATTTACTTTGCTTTTAACAACAAAGATAATGCTGTAATTTCACCTGATGTTATAATTTGAAAGGAAAAATTGAACTAAATGGCCTTATTGTTTTGTGGCAGTAGTTTGTGTGTGTGTGTGTGTGTGTAAGAGACTCTTCTAGCAAACAATTTTTGTAACCATCATTTTTGTAATAATTTTAGTCCACATAGTATAAATTGATAAATAGGGACAGAGTCACTCTAGAGAACTTTGATGGACCACAAAGCCTTTGTCATATTAAGGATAATCAAGGACAAAATGTCTCATTCCGAGTGCCAACCAATCAAAAAACTCTGGAGTCAAAGGCAGAGTGGACATTTTCCAGAAACATTTTGTGTTATGCTGGTTAAAAGTCTTTTCACATCCTAACAGCAAAAATCCTGATAATAAAGTGATGTAAATATTTGTATATAAATGTATATCTTCTGTGGAAGGTGCAGGACCATAAATGTTCGTCCAAGTATTGCTTTCTGTCTGATGATAATGATGATTATTATTATTTAGTGTTCATGGTTTTGGAGAGAGCTCTGAAGGGAGGGCGGGATCTTATGCTTTTAAAGGTAGTTTGCTATTGCTAGCCTCTCTGAAATTGCCTACCATACCTTTAATGTATTAATTTGCAGATGCCAGCTTATAACCTATTAACTCTCCTAAAGCAACGTTTTATATTAAATAACGTTTTATTTGAAACAAAACTTTTTCGGCAGTTCATTTAAATGGGATTTCTGCTGCATTCCCATAATCCAGTTTAAATTTGGTTTTACCTTGCAGTGTTTACTCATTCCGAATAAACGTTTCTCTCTTTTCGCTAGTCTAGCTAGCAAAACAGACACTGCGTTCTCTGTCGACACTGAGACGCTTCACTGGAACAGAAGCCACACCGCGGTCACTCGTTTAAAAGTGCGCGCTGATCGCTGGTGAAGAACTGTGTGTCTTCTCTAATAGACTACAAATGATCAGAGCAGAGGGAAGATGAAGAAGTGTGTAATCAACCTTCAGCACGAGTCCCTGACGACGACAGCTGCAGTTATTTGAAGTGTTTAGCTGTTATGTGACCCCAGGGCTCAGTGTTTACAGTATATCAGTCCCATCACATGCAGTCATATGTTTCATGTGCTTATTCATATGCTGCTGTTGTAATAGCAGACTGTGTATTAGACTGCGTTGTAATGATGTTAGATGTCTTACTTGCCTGATGAAATATTTCTGTCTTAGTTTTGAGTGTCAGATACAGTTAATACTATGATATATATTAAAGTAACGTTATAAATGTCAACGTACCATCAGAGGAAAAGTACTGTTGTTGTACTTTGGTACAGTGGCAGTTGTATATATAAGATCATGCATGTACAGTAGTGTTTACATTGAGTTACAAGGCCTTTCTGGGAATACCATAGTACATGTCCAAAAATACCACAGTAGCACCTTTTCTGTAAGGTGAAAATAATCATATAACCTACAACAGTACACATAAAATTATGGCAATATTATTGAATACTGTGTTTCAGGCTCTGTACCCTCTTCATACATTCAGTTATATCTCCTGACACACACACATATACTGGTGTTTTATGGGTTTCTGTACTGTACAAACTGTATACTCTGTCCCCTACACTAACTCTACTTTTAAACCTCACCCTCACAGAAAACCTTCTGCTGTTTTACATTTTCAAACAAGATCATTCTGTGTGATTTATAAAGCTTGTTTCCTCATTAAGTCCTAAAAATGTTCTCACAAGGTCAAAATTAACTGTTATTACTGTACTTGTGAGGACATTTGATCCCTATAACGTCAGAAATACCAGTACACACACACAACTTTTAAAGAATGTTAGCCAGTGTTCTGAGAATGTTCCCGGTTAGCTGGGTCTGCTCAGCCCAGCGTTCCCTTTCCTGTTCCTCTGCGCTTTTTATCGCTCGCTTTCCGTGCCAGTCCAGTAACTGACAGACGGGAGGCTCTTTATCTGACGACCCATCTTTTAATACCTGTTCATAATTGAGATGCTTTCTCCCAACAGGTGATGTCTGTCTAGCGTGACGAAATTGGATCTCTCACTCTCTCGCTCGCTCACTCGCTCAATCTTTCATCCGCTATCTTCCATGTCTAGACCTTTTCCATTTAGTTTCAGCTGAAATAAAACAGAATGGAAAATTAATGAAGATGGTGGATGTGCTTGTTAATTGGTTGTTTCCACGTTAGCAGCAGATGGATGGAGTGTCGTAGAGCTGTGTCTCACCAGTGGTGTTAGTCTAAGTGAGGATTGAGGGAATAACCAGGACTTAACCTGATCAACTCGCTGTGATTGGTGTTACTACAATTACTACCAATATACACTAGCGGTTAACCGGATTGGGCCAGATTAGCTGGTTTTTGCTGATTTGGACTAATGGATAGGGTTGCGAAGCTGGAAAGTTTTAAAAATGGTCCAAGTTGGGAAATTATGGAAATCAAAGGTAACTAACTGGGAATTTTGGGTCATCTTTACGAATTGTGTCATATACAAACATAAACATGTTTGTTTCCTTGACATATGACTCATGTTTATCTTTGTGGCATAATTCCCATATATTCCCATTAATTCCTGTTAAGTTTGCAAAATTGGAAAAGTTCTGGCTTCTTATCAAGAACCATTATTGCCGGTATGTTTCTAAGATAATTTTTTTATGTCTGCAGTCTGTAGATCTTCTAAAACTGTCTGTAGATCTTTCTCCTTCATTGTCTCAAGGTCACTTCATCTGAGACGCTCACAAAAAATCTGCAGTCTTTCTCCATCTCTCCTACTGAGTCTGCTTCCCTTTCTCCTCTTTTCATTTATCATCTGCTTTTGTTCGTTTTAAACCCCCCCACCCCACGTGCGACCTCTCTAAACCGGAGAAGTTGAGAGGAGCTCTGTGATTGGCTGCTTGGGGTGGTGGTGTTCACAATCGATTATGGTACGCTGGTCTCCGGCTAACAGCTTCTGTGTGTGCCGTGCTCCTCTTTTATACTGCCGTGCCGCCTGCACAAATGCGTTCCCCCTCTGCTGTCCTCCCAGCTCACCCAGTCTGCTGCTTTTCTGCTCGTTCCACAACCGACTGTCAGTTCCTGTCTGACAGAAGAACCTGCTTCACTCCACTCTGTTTTCTTGACTTTTTTCACCCGCGCTTTCATGGGAGACAAGAAGCACAAACGAGGTCTCTTTAACATCTCTGTTGTTCCTGCTAGACAGCAGTGGAGAAACCAGCCTAATTAAAATCCAGATTTATTCTGTTTATTGTCATTCATCATGAAATCATTATTCTTCAAAATTGTGCAACAATAAAGTCTCGCCTTTCTTGACTTCACTTGTGTGTGTGTGTGTGTTGTTAAGGTCAGTGTGGAGGCGAGCAGAATTGCCTGGAGAATTTTAGGTAAAACGTTTCTCCTTTCTTCATGTGTTTTTCTTTTTTTATTATTGAAAGGCAGTGAAGCGTTCCCATAGAAGCGGCGAGATGAGTGTCGGACAGGGTTACGCCTTCGTCTGCCTGGACACAATGTTCCCTCTCTCGCTTTTCTCAATTTCACCAAGAGAAACACAGAAGTCAAATGTACCTGTGAAATCTCACCTCGTTTGATGTGTGTGTGTGTGTGTGTGTGTGTGGACATTTTTATGGGGACACTTCCTGTGTTCTCAAACAAACTTGTTAAAACATACTAAATGATGATTTTTTTGTTAATTAAAAAGCGTTTTTTGTGATGGTCTGTGATGTGTGTGTGTGTGTGGGTCTGTGTGTGTGTGAGTGTTTTTCTGTATCAGATTTCTTTATGGGATGTTTATGCTGTAGCTTCAGGAATAATCACACAATCACAAAGCAGCCTCACAATCAGAGGAGGAATGTGCTGGAGCAGAAGCGGCGAGTGGGGAGATTTCTTCAGGGGTTTGGGGATGGCGACAGGTCTGGAATCGAGCTGTTTATTAGATGAGTTCATTGTCGTTTTTTATTTATTCTGCTTACTACAGAATCCCTGGCAAACGCTGGACGGTCAGACAAGGTCACTGGCAGCACAGCGCAGACCTCTTTATTCAATTAATAATATTAAACTGTTTAACTGTGAGAAATACATCTGAGAAACACTGACTCGACAGCTTTCTCAAGAGAGTGTCTGTCTGAATTTAGGGAAATGCTCATTGCTGTGATGAGGAGATGAGGAGTGATTGATGATTGAAATGAAAACAATCATAAGTTGTGTTTGGGTTTCTATGGTAACGTTGTAAATAATCCTCTATTTAGGTGCTGTTTTATATAGTGAGAACAGGGAATTATGGGAATGATCAGGAAATGATGCAAGCTGCATGTAATGGTACGGTAATTTCAGAGAGGCTAGCAATAGCAGGCTAGCTTTGAAAGCATAAGATCCCGCCCTCTCTTCAGAGAGCTCTCCGAAGCCACGCCTCCTCCAATACAAGAACACAGCAGACCGAATGCAATGATTGGACAAACATTTAATGGTGCTGTGCCTTCCATATATTTATGAAAATATATTCAGGCCACTTAGTGATTCCTGTCAGGATGTGAAGAGACTTTCAACCAACATCATAAAAATAGTTTCCTTGCACTTATCTAGGTAGGCAGTTTACTAGATTACTTAAATCTACAGTTCACTAGATTAATTAAACTCTACAGTTTACTAGCTTACTTAAACTCAAGATCTGTTAGTACGTGGTCTCTGCGTCATCTTCTGTCCTCTTCTGTCTTTCTCGCGGTCTGTTTCTCTCTGGCTTGTGGAGAGGTAATCACAGTGTGTCAGTGTGCCCTGTTCTAATTGGCCTGTCACCCTCCGTGTGCAGGCAGGAAGGGACGGCCTTTGTGCGGCTGCCATAGCGACCGACTGAGTTAATGAGAGGGAGAGAGAGCTGTGAGTAATGACACCGCTCCGTCCGTCCGACAGCCAATCAGATTAAGGCAATAGACACATATTTGCATACACACCGTACACAGCGTAAATATTTTGCCGCTTGTCTTTCATATACATCCTCACGCAACCACTCAGATAGAACAGATGCATAGTAAACTGTCAACTTACAGGAAGTGCTAAGATATTAGCAAGATTTCTGGACATGACACCATGATAATGTGTTTTCAACATGTTCTGTTCTAGTAACATGGTACTTTGTGACTTTAGGTAAATACCATGATGTGAATACAGTACAGTATCACGCATGGTGTTTATAGGGAAAGAAAACATAGCATTAGCATGTTTTTGGATAACACCATTATGGTAATAGCAAAGCTTTATTTGAGGTATCTTGAAGTGGTCTGGTTTTTTGGACATGGTACTGCTATGGTATATTACCACCATGCTGTTTCACCCCACCATGAAGTGTTTGTTAGGTAGCATTGAGGTTTTTGGAGAGCGCTCTGTAGGGTCTTCAGATGAATGTAGAATCACTTCATTAAACGCAGATTAATAATGTCTGATCGCATGACTTACTCTCATCATCTACAGTACAGAGTTCACTGTACAGAGACAGATGGCCATGAAAACATCCATATAGCCACAGCTATCAAAAACAGACATTATAACTGTCACTCATCAGCGTCCAGTCATTCTGCCCTTTACAATTTCATTATCAGCCGTCGCTCAGCAAAATCTCTTCTGACATCAGAACGATTCTTCCAGATTCTGACACACATCTCATGTGTTCAAGTCTCAGTATCTATCCTGTGGATTTTTGTTTGTTTGTAAAATTGTTGGTTGGTTAAATTACTGGAGGGAAAACAAACACTGTTTAGGCTCATCCTAAACAGTCCAACGTGGCAACATTGATTTAACCAATGGCGTAAGTTTGAGGCGGGACTGTCTGTTTGTCTAACCAATGGCAGTTGGGGGGCGTGTTCAATATTTTTGCAATTCCATTTGGTGACTCTGTTTGTACGGTAATTGTACGTTTCACCTTTGAAATTAGGGTTATAGTAATATAGCAGGTTATTATGGAGGGTCAAAGGTCAGGCAGGGTCGGGTCTCACTGTCTGTCTCTCTTTCACACACACCTGTCGCTCTGAATTATGTGTAGATCCACGTCATTTCTGTCAGTGATATATTTCTGAACTGGCGAGATGTGACTCCATTTCCACACAATTAAACTCATTCCCTTTTAATTACCGTCTCAGTTTGATACCAAACACTCCACAAACGTCTGGCAAATCAAAGCAGAGATTAACATGCTTGGAAAACCACAGATAGAGCTGGTGATCGTAATACTTCTGTAAAAACTCACAATCAGATCAAAGACCTTCTCAGCTGTTCATACTGGCTGGTAGTGACCTGTGATTTGAGCAGAGATAAATGTGCAGAATCTGTAGAGCATTTCACTGTTTCATTTTAAGGTCATATGGATAAGAATTGATTATCTATATTACTCATTTAATAATTGATTGAACTCATTTAATTATTGTTGTATTTTATCACAGACTGTGGTGAAATCACTAGCTTACCGCCTCTTGTTGTTTATTGTTTAATTGATGATGAATATGAATATAATTTGGTCTGTTGTTAAAGCATCTGAAGACGGGTTTAGCGCTGCTGTTCTGAGACCCCCTGTTCTGTTTTACGCCCAGGGGAGCAGTAACCATGGTGAGAGAGAACGTTGTCGCCATGACAGCGTGCCACCTGACCGCGGTTGACAGTTTCAGTCAGTGTGTGACAAATTACCTGTCATTAGACCCTTAGCACCAAACAATACAGCCTCTGCCACGACATCAGTCAGCTAACAAACACAAATCCATCCGCGGAGACAGACTCCAGTGTGTGCGCTAGAGAGAGTCTGGACGAGTGTTCTAGAAACCTGATGACAGAGCATCTCTCATCTGTCTATGGATGCGCGCACACACACACACACACACACACACACAAGGTCTTCACACGGTCAAAATTGACTGGTATTACTTGTGGGCACATTTGGACCCCATAATGTAGTGAATATCACTAACAAGCACACACCTTCAACAGGCTGTTGTTTTACCAGCAGCTTGATTGTTCTTGTCTGCTGGAGAACTTTGGACACGCCCCCTAATCTTCTTGCTCACATCTAACAGATGGAACGGTGGAGGCGTTCTGAGGACATGCTTTGCTTTCCATGATTTAGAGTGATGCGACATCAGCTTTGTTTCCTGCCCTCGTAGCCTTCACAGAATCGACATGAACTCCAGCAATCCAGTGGCTGTTTAATAGCGTATGACGTGTTAACTGCTCATGCTGTTTTATTTATCTCCACCTGTGAAATATAGTAGACACGACCTCATTTGTGTGTGACTGTTTATGGTGACCTTTGAGTTCGAATATCTATCAAACCAGCCAGACGTAGAATCTCTAAAACACTGAGGGGAACATAATGATCAATGATCGAATGTGTTGTTGTAAAGGAGAATTTACTGGCATGAGTTTCACACAGTGGCTGTTTTTGTGAATTAGAGCGAGCAAGCGGCCGGTCGGCTTGAGTAAGTGCATCATACAGTGTCAAAGAGTCAATTTAACCCTAAAAAAAACACACAAACACCCCCACCAGGCTAAGACATGTTGATTTCCTGCATTTGTACAGTGTTAATTTAACGTTGCGATTAGATTGCGAGAGAACATTGTGTCTGAGGTGTCACGTCGCCTCGCTGTTTTTGTTCACCCACACATTCATTATCGTAAAGACACTCACACATTAAACGGTTTCTGTGCTCTGCGGTTCCACAGACTGCTGCTGAAACAGTGTCTGACCCCCAACGTATGTTTTGCTCAACATGAAAGAGTTTAAAAATAGAAAAAGAAGGAATTATTTTTATTAAAATGTGATTTCTGTGTTTATGGCATGAAATCAATTCGCAAAATAAGTCAATTTTCTGGAAAACATTTGAGGGTTTGCTGTGCAAGTGCACTATGCTGTGATGTTGTGGGTGGTTACTAAGGTGTTGCTATGTGGTTGCTGAGGTGTTCTGAAAGCTCATTAGTGCGTTGCTATGCGGTTGTGATTCTGGGGGGGGTTGCTTGCTAGGTAGATATTCTGGTCTATAGCTTAAATCCTTCAACATGGAGGAAAACGTTATTGAGTTCTTTCTAAGAGAAAGAAATGGATACAAATGAGACAGTTATTGAAATACATGAAGAGTTTGGTGCTTTACAATGAATGTACAGCTAAGATCATCTGAATTTAATAAGAAATGCGCTCAGATCGTGACATCCTTAAACTCTCTTCTAAAACTTTTCACAGGAGAAATATCTGAGGCACAAGACACTCAAACAAAAGCTCTCCATTTGCTCACAAGGAGAAACAATTGAGCAATGCAAGAGCATCTTCTGAGCAGTTAAACATTTCCTTTGAGTGTTTTGTGAGTGTGTGTGTTTGTGTTGTGTGTGTGTGTGTGTGTATCTGTGTGTGTGTGTGTACCTCCACCCATCTGTTCTGTTCATGCTGATCTTCTGGCTGAGCGCTCTCGTGTCCCTCTCTAATGCGATCTGCTCAGTATGAAGAATTCATCGTGGTCTCTTTGGCTGCGGCTCATCAAGGTGTTCTGCTCTGGTCGCGAGTCGTTTCTCTCCGCCGGCGGGCCGAACAGCTGCTGGACATTAGACACCAGATTGAGTTACTTAAAGCAGCCAGTGCGAGTGATGCTGATGGCTGTATAACCCACAGTTCACACACAACCACACACACTGCTTTGGGTTTGCTTGTCTGTTTGTTTGTCTGCGTGTTTGTTTCTGTATCGTTTTGATCTTAATGTCTGTTATAACAGAACGGGGCATCTGAGGTCATTTCCTCATATTTCATGTCTTCAAAGTGTCAGAATAAGTTCAAAAACTCATTTTGTTGTGACCAGCAGTTGTTAACTATAAAAATTAGTTTTTCTTTTTCTTTAAAAAGTCTCTGGATGATAGATGGAAAAAGTACATTTTTAAAGCGATCAACAATGACAATTCACTGTGGTTTTACTATAGTAAAAGTGTTATGGGTGTATTAATTACCATTTGTAGCAAAACCACGGCTAATTTTGTGGTTAGCATAGTTTACCTACAGTAACCATGTTTTAATTGATAGTAAAACCATAGCGGTAAAAAACACACTTTATTAATAATTAATTTGTGTAAATACATTGGAATATTGGCATATATTATTGGCATATTGGAATATACTGCATCATACTCTGTTTTAAATAAATGAAGAAAAATTCTCTCTCTCTCTCTGTTTCTCTCTCTCTCTCTCTCTGGGTGTATAATTGTGTTGTGCTGCAGTGTGCACCTTAGAGGAAATAATTAACAGCATAAAAAGAGCAATTAGTGAAGCTGGCACAGAGAGGCTGTGGATTTTAATGTGTCTGTCTGGTGACAGCGGCTCATATGAATCTGTTTGTTTGTTTGTCTGAGTTAGTGTTGACAGAGACACTAAAAAAAAGCTCTCCAAGTCATGGCAGCAGATGTAGAGAATCAAACCAAATGTTTCAGGATGCGTGATGATAGCCCGCATTCACTCTGTTTTACTCGTCCTCGTAAAGATTTTATTCCCGGGTCAAAAATAGAAGTGAAGGCGCAGTGAGTCGAGGTCGTTCGGTTCATCTCACTGTACTGAAGTTAGAGAGTAATTCATTCATCGTATAAACACCAGATCATAATGAAGAATCAGTGAATAGCCACAGTCATTTATATCTGAAGTAGGAACAACCCATATATCAATGATATCATATATCAAAACTGTTATGCTTTAGTTTATGTAATTGTAAAAACATTACAGTGATTAAAGCATTCTTAAAGCCAAAGTGTAATGTAAATACAATGTCTGAAGTATTGGTCATTCCTGGAACTTTTTGTTACTTAATGGAAATGTTAGGGAAACGTTTTCAGGTCTAGTTTTTCAGATAGACTGATGAGCTCTGTGTTGTGACTGGGAAAGCGTGAACTTATTATAAAGATTGAAGATCTGCCTTATTTAGGGCTGTTTGCTGAGGCAAATCTTACCACACTGAAGCAATCTAAAAATTTCAGAGCACCTTAGCAACTCCATAGCAACACCATAGCAACACCATAGCAACACCCTGACATTGTAGTTACTCCAGAACATGTTAAAGGCTGTTTCTAACACTGTTCAAAAGCTGCATGTAATGAGACAGAATAAAGCAGAAGTTTGAAATATAATTTATAAATACGTTTTATATCATGTCAGTATTGCAGTATTGCTTTAGTGCTGTTTTCAGTAATGTTTTCATTAAAACCCTTTAACTGCGGTACAGTCACTGTAATGTAAAACCTCTCGTGGCTCGTGGCTGTACTGTATAATCAGACTCGTGGTTTCTACTGTAAGCGATCAGTAATTCTGTCATCACAGATCTGTTGGGAGCTCATTGGTTTTGTTGACAGTGGGCAGCAGATTGTTATTGTGTTTAATGAGATCCGTCACCTCTTGCCTGTTCATCACACTGATGGATTAACTTCATTACTGCGTTTATCATCACCAATCATCACTGCCATCATACTGTCAAGTCAACAGGTACTC
>JAZGTI010012230.1:0-15909 GCA_036877585.1 Botia kubotai | reverse complement strand
GCGGTTCGTTGCATGTTAATTATCTGGTTTGTTACCCCCTTATGACCCAAACGTAACACGTTGTTCCCTTTTACCTACCTGTACGTTCTTTATAGTGTCACGGGTGAAGGATCACACGACAAGGCAGGCTCAGTGAAAAAGCCCTGAAGGGTGGGTTTATTACAGTGCAATGAAGTGATGAATTAGTCTGGTGCGCTGAGAATGGCGTGGCGGGTGCTCTGGGTGCTCCGTGTGTCCGTGGAGAGTGGGTGTCGCACCTCGAAGTGGAAGTCCTGGAGCGCGAGGAACCAGCGAGTCACCCTGGCGTTGGTGTCCTTGGCCCGGGACATCCACTGCAGCGGGGCGTGGTCGGTCACGAGGGTGAACTTACGGCCGAGGAGGTAGTAGCGCAGCTCCAGGACTGCCCACTTAATGGCCAGGGCTTCCTTCTCCACTGCAGCATAGTTCTTCTCGGCCGGGGACAGCTTCCTACTGATGCAGATAATAGGATGCTCTTCACCTTCCTGGACTTGGGACAGGACCGCCCCCAGTCCTGTGTCGGAAGCATCCGTCTGTAGCAGGAAGGGGCAGCTGAAGTCCGGGGCGCGAAGCACGGGTGAGGAGGTGAGCGCCGTCTTGACCCGGGTGAAGGCTTCCTCCGCCGCTGGGGTCCATATCACCTTTTCCGGCTGTCCCTTCCTGGTTAGGTCTGTCAGGGGGGCAGCTAGAGAGGAGAAGTCGGGAATAAAGCAGCGGTAGTATCCCGCCAACCCCAAGAAGGCACATACCTGGGTCTTCGTCTGGGGCCTTGGAGCACTGAGGATGGTTTCCACCTTTTTCTCCAGGGGGCGGATGAGGCCCCGGCCGACTTGGTACCCCAGGCACTTTGCTTCAGAGAGTGCTGACATTTCCGGGGGTTGGCGGTCAGTCCAGCCCGCCGGAGCTCAGAGAGCACCCTCCGTAGGTGGTCCAGATGTTCCTCCCATGCCTCGGAGTGGACCACCACGTTGTCCAGGTAGGCGGCCGCGTAGGCTTGGTGGGGCCGCAGGAGGATGTCCATCATATGCTGGAACGTCGCGGGGGCTCCGTGGAGTCCAAAGGGGATAGTCCGGTACTGGCAGTGGCCGCTAGGGGTGGAAAAAGCAGTTTTCACTTTTTCGGAGACCTCGTTCAAGCACCGGAAGTCGTTGCAGAAACGGAGGGTGCCCGGGCCGGGAGGAGAACACATCGGCGAACTGACCGACCAGGTGTTGCAGCTCGACTTTCTGGGCCGCCGACAGGTGGGGGTCGACGTCCACAATCACGGGGTCGGTGAGGCTAAGGGCGGCGAGCTGGTCTCGGGTCCCACTCCATTTTTTTAGCAGGTTGACATGGTACAGCTGCTCTGGCTGCCTTCTCCCTGGCTGATGCAGCCGGTAGGTGACTGGCCCCACCTTCTCCAGCACAGTATAGGGGCCCTGCCATGAGGCGAGGAACTTGCAGGCCGAGGTGGGGACCAGGACCATGACGCGGTCTCCTGGTTGGAACTCCCGTGGCTGGGCAGGCCGGTTGTAGTGGCGCTGTTGGGCCCATTGGGCTCATCTGTGTCACGTGCTCGACGACGGTGCGGTGAGGCACAGGCTGCTGCTCCCAAGCCTCACGGGCGACATCCAGGAGCCCGCGAGGTTGGCGGCCGAAGAGGAGTTCGAAGGGGGTGAAACCAGTCGAGGCCTGCGGAACCTCACGCATGCCGAAGAGGACGTAGGGGATCATGAGGTCCCAGTCCCGCCTGTCCTCTGCGGCGACTCGTCGAAGCATCTGCTTGAGTGTTTGGTTGAACCGCTCGACGAGTCCATCGGTCTGGGGATGGTAGACCGTCGTCATCAACTGTTTCACCCGCAGCAGCCTGCAGAGATCAGCCATTATCCGGGACATGAACGGTGTTCCCTGGTCGGTCAGGATCTCCGCTGGGATGCTGACTCGGCTCGCCAAGAGGAACAGTTCCTGTGCGATGGCCTTGGCTGTAGCTTTCCGCAGGGGCACCGCCTCGGGATATCGGGTGGCGTAGTCGACAATCACCAGGACGTGCTCGTGTCCCCGGGCAGACTTCGGCAACGGCCCCACAAGATCCATCCCAATGCGCTCAAAGGGCACCGCGATGATGGGCAAGGGAATGAGCGGGCTGGGGGGAGGAGTCCTGGGCGACGTGATTTGGCAGGTCGGGCAGGCACGGCAGAACCCCTTGACATCGGCGTCCAGGCCCGGCCAGTGGAATCGGCAACGAGAAGCTCCTTTTCCTCACCCCTACACTGGGCGACACAGCATAGCACACCCTTTCGATGGTGGAGCCCGGAGGAGGCGGTCGATGACCACACAATCCACTATCTGTGCTGCGGTGGGTTCCCCCTCGAGCAGCCAATGTTGTGCGATGCGGGTCAGCTCAGCGGCCTGGGCACGGACTTTATACTCCCACTCATTAAACTGTTGTGCTGCGCAGATCGGGGAGAGGCCCAGCCGGGCGAGGATCTCGCGCTTCACTCCCGTGTAATCCTCAGCGGCCACGGGCAGCAGCGCGGAGTAAGCGCGTTGCGCTTCGCCAGTGAGGAGGGGTGCCAGTAACCGCGCCCAATCGTCGTGGGCCCATCCCTCGCGGTGAGTGGTATTTTCAAAGACCCGCAGATACGCTTCCACATCGTCGTCGGCTGTCATTTTGGGCAGCAGACGGGCGGCTTTCGCTTGAGGGTCGGGCAGGGGAACGTGCTGGGCGGCGTGGGCACGGATAGCGGCAAGCTCCTCTTTAGCCCTGCCCTGCCGAGTGGCTAGATGTTCCACTATTTGTTGCTGGCGGACGCTGACTTCGGTGAGGCGCTGCAGCAGATCCTCCATGTCGTCGGGGGAAACGAGCGCCCGTTCTCCGCTGTAACAGATGGGAAAAAACGTCAACAGTTAGTGAGATGTAGCACAAACGCTTGTCGGTGATTCTTCAGATAGTTGCCCGCATTCTCCACCAGTTGTCACGGGTGAAGGATCACACGACAAGGCAGGCTCAGTGAAAAAGCCCCGGAGGGTGGGTTTATTACAGTGCAATGAAGTGATGAATTAGTCAGGTGTGCTGAGAATGGCGTGGCGGGTGCTCTGGGTGCTCCGTGTGTCCGTGGAGAGTGGGTGTCCAGGCGTGCTCCGAAGCTGACGGGCTGGCGGTCACTCGCTGATCTCTGCGGGGAGGAGACAAAAGACAGAGGTTAGTCACCATGCGCTTTCTCGTAGAACCACTTGTTCGTCGCAGCGAGAGCGTTGGCGGCATTTGTTGCCTCGCGCTGATGGGCAGCTGTGACCAGTTAGCCCGTGATGAGGACGAGCAGGTGTGCTGCGTTGGTTGCCAGGGCGACGCTGATGAGCCCGGCGAGACTCGTCACAATAGGTACACTATAATTACAGAAACGTACACCGTAAATTCAATATACTTACGCAGTTCTTTGCGGGTTGTAATCTAAAGCCTTACCAGAGAGTTAAAAACCAGTTTAGCAGTCTTAGCGGTCAAATTTAATATACAAAAAAAGTAGAATATCACAAAAGCAACTTTTCTATCTAATGTGTTTAGGAGAACAAAGTCATCACTTCTGGAGAAATTGGCACAATATTAATGGAAGTTGTGCTTTGTTCAACATAATAGGTTGCTTGTGATTTAGAGTGGGCAGACAAAGCTCTCTTGTTTGTTTGTGATGAGATCTGAATTAAAGCATTTCAGACTGTTCTCAGGTAAGTCATTATGTAAGTCATTATGTCATGAGTTCTGAGATCAGTCATTTTGGCTTTGGTGTTTAAGATCAAAGCATTCCAGATGCTCTTCAGAATAATGGTTGTTAGGCTGAAGTGACATCGCTTTCTCATGTTCATATATGAATTTATATGGTAAATTTGTTAATATAATAGCTGTCTGTAGATGTCTTCATAACAAATAAAAAATTTATTCACCTCAAGCAAGCATATTTTTATGCACAATTCACATTTTTTATCACTTAACATGTTGAGAATTGCTAAATAAATCTTTTTTCAAAGCAGTCAGCAACACTGTCTGTTGCTATCAATGGCCATTTTGTCATGCTGTGAGATTCAGTTGTAAATTTCATTTCGGCCTTGTTGCTATGTTTCGTAGCAACAAAACATGTTCGTCATTGTTCGTCACATGTTCGTCACAAATATCATCCTTTAAGAGTTCTTCCTCTTATTTGAAAAAAACAAAAAACAGTCTCTATTTTTTATTCAGGTTTGATTTCAGATTTAGATTTAGATTTTAACAACAAAATAAAATATTCCTTCTTGTCCTCCATGCAGCTACCTCCCCAGCAAACATGTCCCTTTGGGCCCAGGTGGGCCCTCATGGGACAGCCCAAAGTTTGGGTATACTGTGGGCAAAGTTTGGGTATACTGTGGGCACATTGGGCAAAGTGTGGGCACACTGTGGGCACATTGGGCAAAGTGTGGGCATACTGTGGGCAAAGTGTGGACATACTGTGGGAAAAGTGTGGGCATACTGTGGGAAAAGTGTGGGCATGCTGTGGGCAAAGTGTGGACATACTGTGGGAAAAGTGTGGGCATACTGTGGGCAATGTGTGAGCATACTGTGGGCAAATGTTCTGCATATACAGAGAGCAGTAATAATGTGACAGTCAGGCTGTAAATTATTAATTCACAGCCAATAACAATAATAATGAAATATATTGAGATTTATTTTTAACAACAATAGCAATAAAACATCAATAAAATCAACAAAATGCTATTTAAAACAGCAATAAACCAAAAACTAACAAAACCACAAAATACTTAAAACACACATAAAAGTAAATTAAAACTGTCACGTTAGAGGCAGTGGGGACCCCTATTGCCCATCTAGCCCTTTCTTGCTGTCCCCCATTCCCGTCCCTTGCATTGCGGAGCCATGTTTTAATGCAGGCCTACACCTTACATGCTGTAGCTTGGCAGCATTTTGTCACAGCATGTAAGTGAGAAAGAAAACAATTGAATTACAAATATTAAAAAGAAATCAAGAGTTGTTCAAGTACTGTTAAGACATTTAAACCTCTTGAAAGCTGCAAAAACCTGCATTCTGATTGGGGGAACTTGATATTAGTTATGATTAAGGATTATTCCATGTGTATAAGATTATTTGAATTAGTTATTTTGAAATAAATGTTGAGTAATTATTTTATCCTGCCATGCAGGGCTGAACTAGGACAAAAATAAAAACATCCCTGGCATTTTGGCCCAGGCTGGCCCACTATATTCAATCATTTCATTAAAGAATATCTATGAGAATTTCCAGTCAGGATTCAGGCTATATCATAGTACAGAGTCTGCTCTCATCAGAGTGACTAATGATCTGCTTTTGTCAGGTTTTACTCGACCTTAGCGCAGCCTTTGACACTATTGACCACAGCATTCTACTAAATAGGCTTAAAAACCACGTTGGCATAAATGGAAATGCACTGGCATGGTTTAAATCATATTTATCTGACCAATTTCAGTTTGTTGCTGTGAGTGAAAAGGTCTCATACCGATCACAAGTCCAATATGGAGTACTGCAGGGCTCAGTGCTTGGGGCCCTACTTTTCACCCTGTACATGCTACCTCTGGAAGCAATTATTAAGAGACGTGGAGTTAGTTTCCATTGTTATGCTGATGGTACTCAGCTCTACATTTCTTCTAGGCCCAACGAGACTCATAAATTCACTAAGTTAACAGAATGCATAGTCGATTTTAAAACTTGGATGACTAGCAACTTTCTACTATTAAATTCAGATAAAATAGAAGTTTTACTTGTTGGGCAAAAACCCTCCACGCAGAGCAACATAGAACACTGCCTTACTCTGGATGGATGCTCTATAAAGCCTGGTTCATTAGCCAAGAATCTGGGTGTCAATTTTGATAACAATTTGTCCATTGAAAGCCACTTTCCATTTTCATATTTGTAAAACCCTTTGTTTTAGCTTAAAAATATATCAAAACTATGACACATGTTCTCGAAGTCGGACATTGAAAAATTAATTCATGACATCAAGACTTGATTATTGCAACGCCCTACTTGGTGGCTGCTCTGCAAGATTAATCCAAAAGCTCCAGATGATTCAGAATGCAGCAGCCAGAGTTCTCATGAGAACAAACAAGTATGACCATATAAGCCCAGTTTTGTCAACTCTACACTGGCTGCCAATCAAGCATCGTATAAATTTTTAAATCTTGCTGATTACCTACAAGACCCTGAATGGTTTAGCTCCTCAATATTTAAGCAAGCTCCTCTCCTATTATAGTCCTTCGCGTTCACTGCAATCTGAAAATTCTGGTCAACTGTTAGTACCCAGAATTTCAAAAACAAGTGCTGGTGGTAGATCCTTCTCGTATTTGGCACCCAAACTTTGGAATAGTCTTCCCAGTGCCTACACATAGTCATATGGATTTATTACTCAAATTCCTTAAGGGATTATTAGGCTGCATTAATCAACACTTCCCACAGGAACAGATGTACTGGCTCCACACTAAATCTGTCTGTCTTTCATTCCCAAGCTGGATCCAAACTCTGAGACCAGATGGTGGGGGACTGGATGAAATGACCCTGAGACAGATCATCAGGATTTGATAGACTTCTTTAGTAAACCCACTGTTATATATATGACAACTTTTAGCTTTATTTTGTTCCCTGCTTTGTTCCTTTATTTATTTCACCCAATTTCTCTGTGCCTCCCTTGCGTTTCTTGCCCTTGCATCTCTCTCTGACTGTTTTGACAGATGCACACTAACGCTGCACGCACGCACAGAGCCCAAAAGGGGAATTGTTTAAAGATTTGATTGGGCCAGCCCAATGTCAATTAAGAAAAAAACCAATGGACTGCTGATTAAATGTTTAATGGGCTGGTCTGTCCAGAAAAAAGCAGACACTGACTTTTTTGACAAATACATTAAACCACCACAAAGACCCCAGTGCCATCATTGAGTTAAGCAGATAAAAGAATGGGCCGCAGATATATGAGTTTTTTGGGACAATCAGACAAAAATAATATGAGATGTATCGGCTTAAAATGCCTTGTCTGCCAGATGGCCAGTCCACCCACACTGCCACGATGGAAAGTTGATAGGTAAATTATGCAATTAAAAATCAGGATTGTGCAAAATTGAAGTGTATTCACATGATAATGAATAAATCTGTTACTATTTTAACATTTATTTTTAAATAATATACAATACAATCTGTAGCTGTAACAAAAGTGCTGGAGCTGTCAAAACTCAAAGTTACACAAAGTCATGCAGTAGACCTATGATGACAAACAAATGCGGATATCTGGGTACAGGTAACATTGTTAATTTATATATACTACTGACTATGGATTTCTCCTTCCCCTTTCCTTTTTTAAAATTCTCTTTTTAAAGACTTATCCTATTTAAATATTACATAATGTACCTACATAATGTACCAGAGCCTTTTTTAGCATAGCTGCTGGGCCAGTTGTGTGGGGACAACGATGCGGGGACCAGGACGAGGACAACGATGCGCCTTGTATTGAAGGATGGGTTTGGACCTCCAATTATTGCCAAAAACTTTGCCTAAATTAAGGCAGTAATACATTAGTATATTCACATAACAGCTGTAATGAAAATTAAACAAAACTTTTATTCATTTAAATGTATTTATTCATTTAGCTATTTTATCAAAAAGCCTTGCTTTAGTAATAATATTCAAACATTTTGAGCTGGTGACCTCTGGTTGAGTTCACACAAAATTTTTGTCAAGGTTTGATGCTTCTGTATGCTTCTGCTTTCCGACCTAAGATTAAGATAAGTTAGTCTTTGGCAATATGCCACTGTAATATGCCACTAAGTTTGTCTTTATGACAAACTTACAAATACTTACGACAAATAATTAAATTTCATAATTATTTTGCAATATATAATTCATGTTTAATATGTTTAAATGGCCTTCTCTGGATAACTTAATGCTTTAAGTTGTTTATGAAGACATTACTGATGACTCTAACTCGCTATATGATGTAGCTGTGATTGATCTACCTGCAAATAAGTGCCTGACACTCAAAAATATACTTACAAAACCAAAGATGATCTCTGAGATGGCTGTCATAATAGCCATTGGGGTATATTATTTAGCTACTGCTGACACAATTGACACAAAACAAAGGCAAGGAACATTAGTAGTCAGACATTACTATATAAAGTAACATACAGATTTTCATTAATGACAAGATGATGTTCTAAAACAACAACCAGGAATTTTTTTGACCTTTTTCAGTGTTTTTTATTACATTAATCTCGCATTTCTCATATCAGTATACACCTTGTTAATAAAGCAAACTATGCACTAAGCAGAAGAACGTCACTAGGTTACCTATGTAACCCAGGTTCCCAGAGGCAACAAGACGCTGCATCGAAAACACTTTGGGAACACTTCTGTGTGACCACGCTCTAAAACGTGTGTTACCCTGCCGAGGGAATCCCGGGTGACGTCACCGGTGGGGATGACGTAGCGACCAAAAGTATAAAAGCAAATGCGGTGGAGACAGCAGCAGCTTCTGGATTGAGAAGGAAGCACTTACAGGGATGCAGAAAGTATGGCTATGGGACTCAGCGTCTCGTTCCCTCAGGGAAGCTGGGTTACATAAGTAACCTAGTGACATTCCCCTTCAGTAACTGAAGCTGCGTCGAAAACGCTTTGGGAATGAGTATGCCCATGTGCCCAGACTGACCAATCCCTGACTAGTGTGGACTAATGGCATGAAGGTCAAGGCTATAGTATTTGATGAAGATCAGAGGGGTGGACCATCCTGCAGTGTCACAAATGTTGTGAATAGAAACACCAGATGAGAAGGCTTTGGAGGAGCCATACCTCTAGTTAAATGAGCCCTGAGCCCCAAAAGAGAGGGGACATCAGAGGACTCGTAAGAAGTAGTGATAGCATCCACTGTCCACCTGTTGAGGGTCTGCTTGTTCGCAGAAAGTCCCTTCTTATATGGACCGTTGCAGACAAATAACTGGTCCGACTTTCTCCACAGGGCAGCTAACACTAGACGCACACAATTAAGCTTTTTCTGATGAGGGTCCTGAAAGGAAGGAGGACAGAATGCCTGCAGAATAACTGGCCATGGAACAACAGAGGGCACCTTGGGGACATACTTTGGCCTAGGATACAGCAGAACTCTGGCCATGCCAGGGGCAAATTCAAGACAAGATGGGGCCACAGAAAGGGCCTGAAGATCACAGACTCTCTTCAAGTAAGAAATGGCTAGCAGAAATGCAGTCTTGACAGAGAGAAATTTAAATGTTGAAAAATTTCAAATTTCAACTTTTTGCAGGGGTTTAAAAGGAGCTTTTGACAGGGCCCCTACAACCACAGCCAAATCCCAAAAGGGCACTCTAGGGTGTACCGGAGGCCTCAGCCTCTGGGTACCCATGAAACGCATTACTAGTGGGTTTCTCCCCAAAGACTGCTCACCCAGAGGGGCATGGTAAGCAGCAATAGCAGCCACGTAAACTTTCAGAGTGAAGGAGGATAACCGATCCAGCACTGGACCAGGACAATTAACTGACAATCATCACACCGTGAGATGAAAAGATGCCACTTGGCTGTGTACGATTTCCTTATGGAGGGAGCTCTGGACTGGAGTATGGTCTCCACTACCTCAGACCGGAAGCTATGCCCCCTTAAGAGGGCACACCCTCAGCTTCCACAACTCCGGATGGGGGTTAAATATAGTGCCCCCCGCCGGGGAGAGGAGATATCACCGGACGGGCATCTCCCATGGAGAGACCTAGAGTAGGGCTACCAGGTCCGCAAACCATGGCTGGCCCGGCCAGTATGAGGCTACTAATAGGAGATGAACCCCATCTTGGCGAACTCTCTCCAGCACTCCCGGGAGCAGAGCATTTGAAGGAAAGGTGTACAGACGAAGCCTCTGCCACATCTGTACCGTGGCATCCAGCCCCAGTGGAGAACCACAGGGGTAAGGTCTCTCGAGATGCAAACAAGTCTACCTGGGCTTGACTGAACCTCTTTCAGATCTGCTCCACCACCTCGGTGTGGAGGTTCCATTCCCCAGCCCCTGCCTTGACAGGATGTCTGTTCCCTTATTGAGGTGCCCAGGGATGTACGCTGCCCTCAGGGAGAGCAGTTTCCCCTGGGCCAACAGAAGGGTTTGACACGCCAGCCTATAAAGCCACTCATGGCCGCCCCCCAGTCCGTGAGGGAGGCATCCATCATCAGCGTTACACAACGACAGGTAGCCCCCGACACAGGGCCTTGTGACAGGAACCAAGGTTTCTTCCACATGTCTAAGGCCTGTAAGCCTAGCCACATGACCTTGATCATGTGTAACGGGTTGCCCCTCTGGGAAAACCCTTTGGTCCTGAGCCACCACTGCAAGGGTCTCATGTACAGCAGGCCAAAAGGTACCACGTTGGACGCAGCTGCCATCAGACCCAACAGTCTTTGAAACTGTATGACAGTGAGTGACTGGCCTTCTCTCACTCTTGACTGCTGTGAGGATTGACTCGATCCAAGCTGGAGACAGGCGTGCCTGCATCATGGTCGAATCCCACACTACACCTAAATAAGTGGTCCTCTTTACTGAAGAAAGCACACTTATTTTGCGTTTAGTCTTAACCCCAACTGTTTCATGTGAGCGAGAACAACATCTTGATGCCGAACCGCTATCTGCTCTGATTGAGCTATAATCAACTGATCGTCTATGTAATTCAATATGCGAATGCCCTGGATTCACAGTGGAGTCAGAGCAGCATCCACACACTTGGTAAATGTGTGGGGTAAGAGTGCAAGACCGAACAGAAGAACTCGATATTGGTATGCTTTGCCAATGCCTGAGTTAAGCAGATTTCCCTGAAAGCAAACCTCAGGAACTTCCTGTGTTGAGGAAGGATAGATATATGCGTCTTTTAGATCTATCGTGACAAACCAGTCCACGGACCTGATTTGAGACATGACTTGCTTGAGCGTGAGCATTTTGAACTTGAGTCGCATGACTGAGTTGTTCAACAGATGCAGATCTAAAATCGGACACAAACCCCCATCCTTCTTTGGAATGATGAGGTGTCGGTTGTAAAACCCTGACTCTCTGTTGCGAGGAGGGACCATCTCGATGGCCTTCTTCCTCAAAAGAGCATCCACTTCTTGTTCCATAACCAGAGCCTGCTCGAGGCCCACCAGAGTGGGAAAATCCCCATTGAATAGAGGCGGACGAGACCCAAACTGAATCTTGTAACCTCTTTCTACTGTGCACAGGACCCATTGTGACACATTTGGCAGAAGCTTCCATGCAGCCAGGTAGTCTACTAAGGGAATCAGTCTCTCAAGACTGACCTCTGGTGTGCTTAGAGCAGCTAGCTGCTCCGATCTAGCTGCTCCTGATGCCTCCTTGGAGGTAGTGAGCCTCCAAGAACCGCAACATTCCCAGGCGGAAACTGAGACCTGGGCTCACTGGAGACCACTGTGCCCTGAAGCACTGGGGGTGACAGGATAAACAAAGTGATCTCCTGAGGGCACTGAGGAGAGACAAGCACCATTTGCTGAGGTGCGAACCGCTCTTCCCCAGAGGGAGGAAATCCTGATGCTCTCGTGTTAGGACTTCTTGGCTGGAGCCTTCCTGTTGATAATGACAGTCCCCAGATCCATCATCTGTCTGGAAGCTTTCGACCTGAAATGGTGCCTCAACTCCTGTTCTTTCTGTGGGGGAGTACAAATGGCGACGCTCCGTTTTTGGACTTGAGCTTGTGATGGAAAAATTGCTGGAACGTCACTGCTTCTTGGCCTCCTGGAACCTGTCAACGACTGTATTTACAGCAGTGCCGAACAGTCCAGAAGGCACTAGGGGGTCATCCAGGTAAAAAGCATCATCAAGCAACATCAAAGAGCAGGACAGGGTCAGCCATAGATGCCTTTTGGTGGCCACCAGGGCCGCCATGAACTGTCCAATAGCTCTGGCGGTGTCCTTGGTGGCCCGAAGTGAAAGGTCTGTGGCCCAACGCAGTTTGAAAAAATTATTGTTTTTAATCTTTTCTCCCTCATCCATCTCTTTTAGCTTGATATGCCTGCAACACCGACATGGTGCTGACCCGCTGCCACGTATGCTTTACCCAACAAAGCCGAAGAAGTCCTAAGCGACTTGGTTAATAATACCGGGGCCTTGAGGGACGATGCCACGGCAGGCGAGTGATTGCTCGCAAGCATCTCTTCAACCTGAGAAACCGTCCCATAGCCACGCTCTTTAAGTCCCACAAGGTTAACATAGTGAGAGACATTGGGACTAAAGTGGCGGGCCGAGTCTGGTTTATTCCATGATCTGGACACCAGAATGGCAGGAGCGCATATTCTGAATGATTGCTTATCAAGTTTAACTTTTTCTTTGCTTACCATTGTGAAAACAACACTCTTGCAGAAGGCAAACAAAGATAAATAGCACAAACACACATAAAGTGCTTACGCTGCGTCTCGTAGCCATACTTCCTGCATCCCTGCGAGCACTTCCTTCTCAATCCAGAAGCTGCCACTGTCTCCAACGCATGTGCTTTTATACTTCCTGGTCGCTACGTCATCCCCGCAGGTGACACACGTGTTTCCAAGATTACACACGTGTTTCAGAGCGTGGTCACACAGAAGTGTTCCCAAAGTGTTTCTGACGCAGCTTGAGTTCCTGAAGGGTAACTCAGAATATGATTGCAATGAGCAGTTTCATGTTAAGCGTTTTACTCTCCTCTGTGGTGTGCTGGACAAGTCCACACATTCCGTGCGTGCACATTTCTGAGAAGCTGCGCTGTTCGCTATAGTGTTTATAGTAAGAGAGGGTACGAACAAGTATTTTGCCTTTTAGTGGATATACTAAAAGAGACCTTTGTTTCCTAAACAGGGTATTCTAATTTGATTTGTGTTGTACATGTTTACTTAAGAAACTATTAAGAAGATATTTATGCTGACGTGAGAAAGACAAATTCTTATTTTTTGTTCCTTTAAAAAATAACTTAGTAGTAGCCGATAAATAGCAAAAAACTCAGATTTCGTCTGGCCCTGCCTTATTTCATTAAAATTGTCTATAGCCTGAGATAAAAAAATAAACTGTTACCTCAGACCGTTACCTGTACTTATTTAAGATTTGTTTATGTTTTATTAATACCCTGAATTGTAATTTATATTTGTATGAAAGGCATGTGTTTTAAAAAAATTTAAATAAAATGCTACAAAAAAACTTCGTCAGACGGTATCCTGTCTTCAGAATGACTCCGGCTGTGCTGGCAGTTACCTCAGACCCCAGCTTATAACCATTGCAAGGAACTTTCACGGGCGTGTTCGTGAACTTTTCTCACATGGTCAGAGAACTGTATATAGGCGGAGCCTAATCTGATTCGCCATTAATAAAGGCTCTTAAAAGAATCCATCAGTGATATAATAAATGTTTGAATACATATTTTAAAAGACAGTTTTATGTTTTATTGACTTTTTGCTTATCTCTTAACTGTCTAATAACCTGGGTTACCTGGGTTATACATGCCCTGGAATGTATATTGCTCTGACAGAGATGGATGGCCATCGAGAACCGTACCCCAGCCCATAAGAGCAGCCATCCATTGTAAGAATTCTGCGATAGCATTGCACCCCAAGATTGAGAGCCAAGGTAAAACTGGGGTCTGATCCACATAGAAAGTACAAAAAACAAAGCACTAGGTGCATAACCCTTATCACCCTTAGTGGGTGGTTCTTGGCATGCTCTCCAACAGTCTTTCACATTTCTGTTGGGTGACTTTGACACTCCTGGTGCAAAAATTCAAACAGGTCTGCTTTGTTTGATGGCTTGTGACCATCCATCTTCCTCTTGATCACATTCCAGAGGTTTTCAATAGGGTTCAGGTCTGGAGATTGGGCTGGCCATGACCGGGTCCTCCATTCAAACCTTGATTGACCTGGCTATGTATGGAGCATTGTCTTGCTGGAAAAAAACAACAACTTCCGAGTTAGTTGCAGAACATTTTCAGAGGAAAAGGAAACAAGTTTTCTTTCAGGACAACCTTGTATGTGCCTTGATTCATGTGCCCTGCACAAAGATGAATTTTCCCAGTTGCAACCTTACTGAAGCACCCCCAGATCGTTCACAGTGCAAGGTCTTTCCAGGTCTCCATCTAACCATTAGATGACCAGCTGTTTTTGAAAGCTGAAAATTGGACTCATCAGTGAAGATGACCTTACTCCAGTTCTCTGAAGTCTAATGCTTTTGGTCTTTTGCAAACCTCAGCCTGCCTCTTTTTTACTTCTCATGAATAAAGGGCTCTTCAAGAGCTTTGCATGACTTAAGCTCTGCCACTAGGAGCCTGTTTCAAACCCTTCTTGCCATGCACTTTACTCCAGCTGCCATTTGCCATTCTTTTTGTAGATCACTTTTTGTCATCCTATGGTTTTTGACAGACATTCAAATGATTTGGCAGTTCTCTCATTTAATTGAGATTTTGTCATTTTTGCCCTCTAGTGGTCTGTAGTTTTGTTGTCCTCAATGTCTGCAGCTTGACCTTGTTCTTATGATACATTATGTAACATATATGGCAATATCATTCCCGGTATAGGAACATATGTCATATATTACATTTATGTGTGGGCACTTTCCATTAACCATTGTCAAGTGAAAGAGCTCCACAGATAACCAAAAGAAGGAAATAAGAGGTCATCCTGAAAAAATAATGCAAGAGACAATCAGTGAAAGTGATGAAGATGAGTACAGCATCGGAGTAAAATTCCAACAGACAGACCAAAGAACCAATGGACAACTTGTGACAGAATATTATGTTATGAAAAATATTATTTTATCAAATATTGTTATCAATCTTACTTGAACCATCAGTATGTATTCATGAGTAAGTTCTTGAAACTTTTGAGCTGAATTGGAGACTGAGCCTAGAAAACAGAGACAAGTGAACAACACAGAAAACAAGCAGGGAAACTTGAATATCTGATCTACTGCTGAGCCAGAGGAACTGGAATTAGTTGAAAGAGGAGCACCTGAAAAAAAAAGAAACTTACACTCATGAAAGCAAAACAGTATTAGGTTAAGAAAGCGATCAAGACGACCTCCAAAGAGGTTCACATGCAACATCTTTGGGACACCAGCATGTCACAATGTGCAGAACATGAGTGGTGACTATTATCAGAACTTCAAAATTCCAACCACTTGGTCAACAGTACCCCTTTTTTATCACAAAGCTGAAACTTTTTGATACTCATTGTGAACTACTGTACTCCTGATTTTTATTACACTGTGTAATTAATTAATGTGGCTTTGGACTGCAAATGATATGGACTATTTATTTTACATACCACAACATCTGATTAGCCATATACTGCTTCTGTATGCACACCAAGAACCTGTGAAACAAATATAAACAATGGATACATCGTGAAACCCAAACAGTGAGGCAGACACTGTTGTGTAGTTTAGGAAATATGCATTGTTTTAGGGGACTGAGCATGACCACATTAAACCGTCCCAAGTTTTATTCAATTTCAATTCAATTTTATTTATATAGCGCTTTTACAATGTTGTATTACTTAAAAGCAGCTTTACATAAAAAAACAAATAATAATAATAAAACACAGAACAAATGTCAGACTGTTACGGTGAGGGGCTCGTTGACGGTTGTGTTTGTGTGGAAAACAGGGCAATGACACGGAACTAAAACAAAAGATATATTTAATTTAAAAAAACACAAAGAGAAACACAAACACTAACCGTTAAAAATAAAGGACAATGACAAGTGCAGACAGCAGTGAAAACAAAAGACAAAAACACAATGAAAAACATACAATTGAGGGATTCCATCTTTATCCTTTTATTGTCTTACTACAGTTTTATTATGCTTATAAACATTTAATTACTGCTTTAATCATTCATTAGTAGA
>JAZGTI010012229.1:0-15910 GCA_036877585.1 Botia kubotai | reverse complement strand
CAAACTTTCTTAAACACTAAAAGAACACATTTTGTTGCACAGTGAACAGAATCACAGTGTTCATTAACACACAGAGTGTGTTGTTATAGCACATTTATGCTGATAATACAAGCAGTGCCTGGTAACTGTGCCAAGGAGGTCAGCAGAATGAAACCGCATCGGCAGCTTTGCTTCTTAAAATCTGCATGAGAAAGCCTGCTGCGGATGCCGGCTTTGACAGAGGAGCCCACCTGAATGACATTTACAAATTACCCCACTGAAAGTGCTCTGTCCCCTGACCCCTGCTCCTGTGTTCTGCACCCTGTGAGATCTGCAGCATTTTGTCATATAATTATGGTAACTCCCCTGAAAATACAACACCCGCACCCCTCCTCCCTCACACACACGCACACACACACGCGCGCACACACAAAGCTGTGGTGAATTGTAATGCGTGATGCAGCGCTGTCCGCGCTGCCAGTCCTCTTGACAAGCTCGAGGGATTCAAAACCACAGCAGGGGCAGAAAATAAGTGCAGGGAGAGAAAGTGGGAGAGTTAGAAAGATGGGCTGTGGGTGGTGGGGGGTGCAAGGTTTGAGGAGCAGGGGCTCCTATGTGTGTCCTGTTTTGAATGATTAGATTTTCTTTATTATGTATCAAATTTGATTCCAACCCCATAGCAAGAAGTACCGGGGAGGTAACATGGTACATTAATGGTATAGATATATATATATATATATATATATATCATAGTTCTGTATGATGATACCATGATACTTTATTTAAATGGTACTTGAATGTACTTTTAAAGAATACTGTTATTGTCATCATGGCAGTATCTTCTTTAAACATGTTATCATGCAACCAGTTGTAAAATCGTTTTTATTTATCAGCAATTGATTGAATCACAAACAGGGCCTGTTACATAACAGAACGACGCCAGACGTGTGAAGTGGGAGGAGTCAGAGGAAGAACCGATGACATCACCAGAAAAGAAAACTCGTTTGAAAGGTGGGTTTAAGGTTGTCAGATTTGCGACAAAACTGCGAAGACATTTAAGACAAATATTTTTATAGCAATGTGTATGAGATCATGGTTGTGCATGTATACGTCATGATTATAAGTGATGTCACAGTAAGATCAGGATTGTGTATCAAGGTCAAATGGGTTCAGTTTAAGTTTCATCTTGCTGTTAAACTGTGAAGCAGGCGGCTCCGGGGGCTGAATTGTTGTTACAGGATCTGGGCTGCAGATCACGTTCGTTTTGCTTGCTTGTCATTCTTATTTCTTTCTCACGCACGTCTCCTCTTCCTCTAGCGTTTCGCCCCGCTTTACAGGCGCGCGCGCGCGCGCGTTCCTTCGTTTGCGCGTGTGAGGCCGTGTGTAATTTTATTTTGCCGGTGTGTGCGCGTCTTGAATGTGCACAAGACGAAAGCAATGAAAAGGATAATCTAATTGAACGACTTTAAAGCGCTGCGGCCGTTTCATGTAGTCCTTTGGCACGGACGTAATTTGAACGCCGTTACTCGCCCAAGTATGTCTGCGGTGAAGGTCAGCTGTCTGCCACCGGGAGCATGCAGAAAATGTAAAACGAGTCTTTCTCTCTCTCGTCTCTCTGATAAGACTGAGTCACACGCACGAGTAAACATTTACCGGCGTAGAAGTAAACATCGCGTAGTACGCTTCTCCTATCGATGGAAAATCTAGATCGTTAATTATTTTGGACGAATCCACAGGAAGGTGAAAACCGAATTCATATTTCATTCGTCTGGCAATTTGAAGTGATATTGGATACGTGATGGTTATTCTGAAATGGCCATGTCGTATTTACAGGTGATTGGACATTTAGTGTAGCACGCAACTGTTTAATTAAACTGTTAGATTGTATCCTGGAGGCACTTTTAATGTAATATCACCCAAAAATTAATCATTTACTCGCACTTGTGTCGTTCCAAACCTGATTCTCTTGCTTGCGTTGAACCCACACGTTTATTTTTAAATAATGTGTATGCTGCACCTTTCTGTGCATTGAAAGCATGCAGTCTCTGGTGAGCATTCATTGAATGAAAAATAACATTTTCACTGTTTTATTTTGTGTTCCAATGAAGAAAGTAAGTCTGGAGCAACATGAGGGTGAATAAATGACGACTCGCTTTTAATTTCGGGCTGAACCATTCCTCCAAAAATATCGTACACTTTTTGTAAAATATGGGTGCCTAAGACGGGTATTGATTTTTACTCCAAACGCTTTCATGAGCCTCTCATTGGTTAGTTCATCATGTGCATTACTTACATTGATGACTGACCCTGTTTGGCCACTGTCAGCCCATAGCTCGCTGGTGACTCCATTTTGTTGGTAGATTGGTTTAGTTTTTCTGTCTGCTTGTTGGGGGCCTGGGAAAGTGATGAGAATACATAGGTGTACAGCTCCCTGCCGTTAATATGCAGGGCAAGTCATTGGTGCTTATGTGTGCAATGCATCACTGTACCACCGTGGCCCTTTAAGTTCATTGAGTGCCACTTTGAATGAGGCCCCTGCACTCCCACAGTAAGAGAGATCTGCCTGAGAGACAGAGGCGTTTAAAGTGCTGAAAGCTGGGATGGAAAAATAGAACTATCCCTTCTGTATTAAATCCCAGTCAGATTCGATGTGAATGGGGGCTCAGACTGTCACTGTATGCCGACAGTGGTTGACAGCTACAGTGTTGAGGAAGACACTTCCTGCAGTTCAGTTAGTTTAACGTGTGTCTTGTAATTAGCTACTTACTGTAGTTTAGCAGCTGTAAATGAGAACAGCTTTGTAATTCAATTCGGGTAAGACAAGATACAGTCAAACTGCTTTTTTGGAAATGTAGTTAGCGACACTACAAGTCCAAGCCCATTAGGGTTTTTGAATGAATGAAAGCTCAATAGGTATGGCAGCATTCAATTTAAGATTAATGTACACTAAATACAACTAACTAACTTGTATGCACCTTAACTTACTAATATGAATGAATGGTAGCATGTAACGAAATACAGTAATCGGTGACTATTTGTTTTGAGTCAATGAATTCCTGGTTTTCCAAAGCAAACAACTGGAAGAACTTTGATGTTTTAATGTGCAATAGGCCTACCTCACATTTTGAAGCACTATACTCATACTAGCTGAAAGTAGTAGCTTGTGTACTAAGGTAAAGGTGTGTGGATCTGTTGGTCTCCAAGGTTCCCCTAATGCACACACGTTAGAGCTTTGTATGAGCTGCATGGCTGGTTTCCACTTCAACAGTGTTGTGTTCCTTCTAAATGTCAGCATTTCTAAGTTTGATTTTCAAGGGCAAGAACATCTAATCATGTCTGGCTTGTTTCGAACAGTATCTCTGATTCACAGCCCAAAACCACAGAAGAACAAAAACGTTCGAGGAGCTCATGCGAACCTCCTTTTATCTCGTAGTCGTTTAATTTTTTAACGATATTGTTTGAATGCTTTCCGTATTTGGCGCATGGATTTATTAGTAACTTTTTGATCTATTTCCGTCCTTCTAAAACGGTCGTCTTTTTTCTCCTGATGAAATACTTGAAAGCCGATTCGCCGCCGAACTCCATTATTTGTTTTTACATCAAAAGTTTCATTAGCTATTCCATTAATCGTAGCAGCGTAAAAAGCTAGAGAGAGAGAGAGAGACAGATGTTGGAGAAAGAGCTTTAGCTTACTCGGACCGGTTCTAGGAAGTTCTAGGAAGGGGAAGGTGCGCGGACGGGCTAGTTAAAGCCCAGGAGGGGGAGTGGAGGAAAAATCTAATATGAAAATGAAAATGTAAATGTGGGGGAAGCAGCGAGCGGTTTCTCCAGCTGGCCTAATCTCGCGTCCGCGGGGCTCAGATAGCGATCGCTAACAGGAGGGCTCGCGCTGCGCTCCTTTGAAATGCAGAACGGCTCTGTGTGTAAATTGGAGACACCACGATGGTGCCACAAGATGACACGTGGAGCCGCGACCCTCTTGCCTGAACGGGGCCAAAAGCGGCAAAGGTAAATCTTGCACATCAGACAATTTCATTTTCGGCACAGAGGGGATGAGCGAGTACAATGACTGGATCTTTTCAAATGATACTACCCCCCTCAGAGGCATATCGTCATTTAGGATTTTATTCTAGTCAGGTAAACTCCATCTGGTTAAAAAGAAATATGTTAGTTAGTCTTTCCCAGAACTGCCTTGGCTGTAGGCCTCTCACGGTATCAGATTTTTCACTGTATGGTTAACATGACCAAAACAAACACATTTGTTATCAGTTCATCTTTAATTTGATTTATTTAGTTTTTTTTTTTTTTGGCCAATAAATCATGTTCAAAATACAAGTGTAGAGAGGCAGAGAGAGAGTTTGTAAACATTGGGGCTCTTAAGGCAAACGGATGCAACAGCACCACCTACTGTTTTGGGGTGTCAAACAATGGTGCTGAATTGTTTATGATATAATCATATGAACACAATATGAATAATCATGGTTATTAATATCACAGTTATTGTCAATACCGGTATATCGCGGCATGGCTGTCATACAGTAGTTAACCGCGACACGTACTACATCTGCCTTCCAGAGCGCTCGCCATTTTCCGACCATGTTAAAAGGCTCGCTGACTCCTTAAGTCTTCTGCTCCTAAACTAGTCCATGAACACTCTCTGTAATCCATTTATCCAGTGTGTGGTGTGGCTTGTGTGATGGTTTTTTTGCATATGCCACTTTGTAACAGATCCCCTTTGAGCGACACTATTTCACGGCTGCTCTTGCCATAACACATGTAGCCTGTGAGCACGGCACTCATTGTATTTCACACTGGCTTACATACATCCGCACACATCGGCGTGTCTTTTAGCAACAGCAGTGGAACTTGCTGATATTGAGCAGGCACCGCAGCTCATCCGCACGGCCCCGTCCCCCCCTCACAGCCTTCCCAGACAAACAAAATCGACAGCCTCAGCATTTCAGAATACATTGATGAAGTCTCTAAGCTTTCAGCCGCCAGTGGACATAGAATCACGGCCTGAGGTGTCAAACAGACAGGAGAATTTTATTGTTTATTAAATAGTTGCTTATGTACGTTATTAAGTTTTTAAGAAAGATATAGTATATATACTGTATATATTTTAGAATTATTTAAAAAAATGCAATATATATGGATGACTTGTTGTATACAATGTACAATACTGTGCAAAATTTAATATTTTTGTCATGTTTATTATTTTGATCAAGTAAACTGTTTGGTCTCTTCATGTAATCCCAAACTGACTCGATGACGATCAGATGTACATGTGGGCCTTACTGTCTCACTTGATTATTTGCAGTTAATAATGTATAGAAATATATTCTTAAAACTATACATTAAAAATATACAATTTAATTTATTGAATGATCTAGTTTGACTTGTGCACAGCACTGTATGTAAAAACGATATTTTTATTTTTTTTAGCACTCTGAAGTTTGCCCAGTTTTTTGTAGCTAAAACTTTAGGTCATGTACCTACACAGAAACTGACTTTTGAAACGAAATCTTAGCTACGTAAAATGAGTTACGTAAAATGTCACGCATCCGTGTCTCTTTTAAAAGTTAATTTGCAACAACCCCAAATCGCAACCCAAACTGTAAGAGTGAAAATCTGTTTACAAGATTGGTTTGAGCCATTTTTGCATGTAACGACATGTTCGCGTGACGCGTATCATCTCGTTTTGCCTCGTTCGCCACCAAAGTCTATTAGCACTTGACACACAAACTGTAAGCGTGATTCCAACGATGTCATCACATTCTGATAACAAGCCACAGTCCATCCTGTTAATGATGCTTTTCTCATTGGCCACTCCACCATCACATTAATAAGAGCTGTGTGAAGGGAAAACGGACGACGGGGTCCAGGCCGTCCCCTCCTCTCCTCCCAGCCACCGCGGTGCTGTGATGGAAAGTGACACTGTGATTGTGTGCGCGGCTCCGGCGCGCTCAGATGAGGGTGTCACTTCTGCCTAGCCTGATTGCCACTTTCGCGGTGCTACACGGAGGAGTTAAATTGAGGCAGAAAAGGTCAGAAGCCAGTGGTCATCTGCTCTCCTCTCTCCCAAATTACTTGTCCTCTTGGAGGGGAATGAAAACAGACAGGGACGGCTTGGCTGCCAAGTGGAGATGATCCAGGAGTGGGCAGAGAGGAATGCAAACGAGTGGAGGGAGTTTGGGGGAGAGGTGCAAGCAGAGTAAAATAGAGAAATAGAATGATAGGCTGAGAGAGAGGGGGGGCGAGTGAATGAAACGGGGGGATTTGGGGGGTGGGTGGCTCCACTGCAACGGAGCAGGAAAGGGCACCCGTGAAGGTCAGGCTAAACTGAGGTGTGGATGGTTGTGACTGGAGAGTGAAGTGAATCTGTCATAACCTCTTCTTGAATAGTATTTAGAGCATTATGGTGATTGGCTATGCTTTTCAGCACTGTGCACAGCAGCACACAAGCCCATGTGTCCAAGCTCTGCTCCTAATTTTCAGCACACTGTCTCATGGAAGTGCATGGTGCTTGCAACGCCAAGGTCATGGGTTCGATTTCCATGCAGGGCAAATGTACTGCTACGATGTATATCTTGAATACATTATGGTTTGAATAATTGTACGTGTTAAATGCATGCATAAAAATAGGTATTAGTGCGTGTTCTTGAGCTCTATCACATATATTCTTGCTCCTACAGGCCAGCTGTCTATGAGGTTAGCCATCACAATTAAACTTTCTGCCCCTCCTGTGATCTAACAGACACTGCAACTGTGGCAATTAACCTGCTAATACACTGCCGTGTCTCCACAGCCTGCACGGGGACTGAGGAAAGCCACTGGATTTGAAAAAGGGGCAATTCCACATAATGGACCAACACAATGTCAGATGGATAAAGTGTGTGGATTTGTATTCTAATATTTGTTTCCAAGGAAATGACCTGAATAGCCTTCTCGGTTTTGAATGGAATCTGGAATATTTTATAAAACTGCGATGGCTGTTTGGTGCAGACAAACTCGCTCGGCGCACAATCGGTTCCCACAAACCTTCAGTGGTTCAGTTGTGATGGAAGATAGCAGATAGACAGACCAGCATGTGTCTGTGGTCTCTGTAGACCAGAGCAAATCTCCTGGAATCGCTCCGAAAAATAAAACAGCTCTGAGTAAATTTACTCTGAATCTCTTAGGACAAAGTCGGACTTGTCTATAAGATCTTTAAATCAAAACGGTAAATTGCTTTTATGAACAACATATATAAGATGCGGGAAATGTGCCCGTATGATTCTTGCTCTGCACCCTGTACTGGACCAAACACAGCACTGTGGATTAAAAGACGTTTGTGTACCAGTGAATAGAAACGGTTTAATTGCTCTCACTGTATATTTCATAAGGCCGAACTGACTTTTTATTCGATGACCTTGAATTCTTCACACGGCAAACAAAAATTCCACAGATCTTTTTTAGCGTCCGTGAATGTATGTTCTTTTGCGTGTGTATATGTGACAGATAGGCCAAGTAAACAGGCAGGTCTACATTCATGCGTGTGTGCGTATGCGTTTGTGTATCAGACTGCCTGTCTTTGTACACGAGTGTGTTTGTGCGGTCTCTAAAGCGACGAGATGGAGAATAAATATTTACCATCTGTGTAACCCCCTCCTCCTCCTGCAGATTCCAGCGTGTTTTATCGGCTCTGGAGTTCAGCCATGGGCTTTTTTAATTTTCTGCTTTTGTGTTTTTAGCCGAGATTGACAGGCCGCTTGCTCCCTGGAGCATTGTTCTATTAATCTGTTTAATATGCTACAGAAACACTTGAGCGCAGGAACAGGCAGTCTGGTAATGGAATCACAGCAGGTAAGGCAGACTCGCCCGTCGGATGGCGGCGCAGGGCACCGGCCGTATTACGCCGCGGCTCTGTGCAGGCGTGGCACCGTTCCGGGCATCGAAGGGGGTGTGCCACCCACCCCCTGCAGTGACCCTCTGCGGAGACAGACAGACGGACAGATGGTGGAACTGAGGGGGCCCTTCCCGGAAAACTGCCACCTTCTGTGCTCTCTCGTTCTCTGAAAAGACCCCTTTTAATACTCTGTGTCCTGTCGCCTCTCTCTGCTCCGGGATGAGGCATCTTTTCTCTTTGTTCAGCAGTATCTAATGACCCACTTTTAGCTAAAAGTGTGGAATGGCTTTAACTTCTTTGCAGGGCTGTTGAGTTGATGGCAAAGCACTTAGCAGAATCAAGAGTATTGCATATTAACCAAACTGCAAATTGCATTTGGGCGTATGTTGCTGGAGTCCACGATTGCTAGATCGCACAACAGAAATTCCCAAACTTTTCCCGTCCGTTGGTGCTTAGTGGTCGTTATGCACAAACATGTTGTTTTGCATGGAGTTTTAGAAAACAAACGGAAGGTTATAGCAGTTTCTTAAACTAGAACTAAACTTGTTTCCCACCTCCGTAACAAGTTAGTCGCAAGTCAATCAGGAGCCACGTGTGGTAACGAGCTTTCTATTGTCATGTCACGTTACATGGTAACAATAAAACCCTGACACATTATCAAGGGGCCCCTGATCTTCTCACTGCCAAGTGCAGATTAAAACCACTCGTACCCCGCGCGGCCCCCGCGAGCCCGGGAGCCGTGATTGATACGGAGCTGATGAAATTAATTTAATACTGCCGTCCTTAACCCAGCTTCCAAATTTTAATCAGGTAATCAGAACTTGGACTCATATCTAATCCCGTCTTCCATCTCCTTAAATGCTGCGGACTTTGTTTTTGAGCCCCGTCTCCAGGGAGCGGGCGGAAGCGCCGCTGTGTATTTTGACAGTGTTTGTCAGTGCGCTCAGTTAATATGTCAGGTCGTATTGCCCCCCCAACTGAATGTGCATCAGTGGAATAAGGAGTGAGCCAAGACGAAATGAACCTCTAATGAAATGAGATCCTGGGGAAGCCCGAGCAGTGTGAAGTGCGGGGCCCGAGATCAAAGAGAGCCACCGATAATTAGAATACATGCTGAAGAGGAAGCCGGTGAGGAAAATCAGCATTTTGCTGGAAAATTACCTGTTGAGCTGTTAAATAAATTACAACTGTCTGGGGAGTGATGGGCCCCAGTTTCTCTAAGCCAGACATTGGGAGCCACTCTCATTTCCCTGAGGCGATACTTTATTCGCAAATATCTATTGCTCTCTCCGGATCTAATCTGAAGTTTTGTCATTTCTGCCTCAAGCTGAAATTTTTACACTTTTTGCTTGAAGCGGTTTAACGGCTAGCTGATTAGCTTTTTGCTAATGTTGATTACGAACGTCAACATCAGTGGATGAAGAGGTTTATGGTAAAACTTAAAGAATGATATAAAGGAAATATATATCTGGCTGTGACCGTTTTACACTTATTTGAATCACCGTTTTATTAATTTTGTGTGCTGTGACAAATGCATTTTTCAAAGTGAGCAAAATGCAGTTTAAACTACTCTTAGATGAACTATAGCATATCACAGTGCAGAAAGGTTAGTTTCCCAAAAGTATTTTAGTTAAGGGATAGTTCACCCATAAATTAAAATATTTCGTCATTTACGCATCCTCATGTCAAACCTATATGACCTTAATTTCCTTCTGTGGTTTTGTGTTTACACAAAGAAAGTCAATGGTTACCAACATACTTCAAAATATCTTCTTTTGTGTTCCTCAGAAGCAAAAAAGTCATACAGGTTTGCAGTGACCTGAGGGTGAGGAGATAATGGAAGAATTAGCATTTTTGGGTAAACTGTCCTTTTAACATCCCAGATTATTGTCTTATATTTTTTATAGTTCTATCATTCATTCATACTAGAGACACCAGGCTATATACTGCTAGATTTTCTGCAGTCGACAGTATTGCAGTATTGGAGGAAAATGGCTGCTAGCGTGAATTGACTTGTGTTTGCCTCCTGGGCTCTGTGCTGTCTGCTGTTGTGGTCGGGCGACGCGGTAAATGTCACTGATTGTCAAGCGTTCGTGCAATGGCTGCCCTTGCCAGAAAAAGTGCCGAGGTGGCAGATCCCGCCTTTGATTTAGACACTAAAGGCAGCAGAACAGCAAAAGCACTGAAGCATGAAGGTAAATTCTCATAATTCACAGCTGAAAGGTTAGCCAGTGGCTGCCTGCTTCTTGGTGTGGGTAGCTAACAAATGTCACCTGATTGAAATAAGTACACCTGCCTATAGGGCTTCTGTGCCTTTACTTTGAAACTGATATTTATTTACAGCGTTTTTTTCTCCTCCTTTTTGTTGGGGAGGATTAAATTTAGACTGAAGCCAGAGAGATGCTTACTGAAAGAGCCCGAGTCCTCTATCTTCTTGGCACACAAGCTAAGGGGGTTTGTTATTGGCCACACTAAAGCCAGGCTAATAGATGGCTTTAGTGGCTACATTTTTAAAATAATTAACACAGCTAGTGGAGGGAGAGGTAGGTTTGCCAGTACTGTGCTTCCGCTTCTTGTGGTTGGACTAAAAAGGGTTTGTGATTTTTTTTCAAAATTGATTTTATGTTAAACGTTTACATGTATGTGTAACCGAATGTGTTTTTTGTAGGCAGGCTACAGTTTTTTACTTTACTGTGCCAAGCAACAAAAACCGATTTCCCAAGAACATTTAGTACTTTGTTTCCTACTGCAAATTGATTGTTACACACAACGGAAATGTTATTTTTCTGTCTCGACTTGTTAATGGTGGATCTTGAGGTTATTTGATCAGTACTTCCATGAATTGTGTCAAGAGTTTAAGCGAGCTGGTTCTGTTTGATATACTGATATGATATGATAGACTGATATGATATACATCTCTCATTAGTAACTAATTTGCCAAAACTACATTGTTTAAAGTCTTATTTCCTTGTACTACATGGGGCCTGAAACCTGAGGTGACCTCTGGTGTTACTGTACAGCATTCTGTAAGGCAGGAAGTGTGTGTGTGAGTCAACAGTGGTGCGAATGGGGCTTTGGAGAGCTCAGCTGTCAGTGGTGAGTGTTGGACCGCTGTTTTGACATGTCTGTTGGTATATGTACAGCAGTGTTGAGGCCAAGACTTCATCAATCTCAGCATGGAGAGAAGGGGCTCGGTGGAGGCTTTCCATCTCAGATGCTGACCTGCAATTCTGCCTCTGAAAACTCAGACCCCTGGGTAAGGTGACCAGGCCTGGATGAAGGGAATTAGTATGAACGCAGAGAGTTTGAGGTACCAAACTGACCAGCCACTGATCACCCTGTTCCAGACTGGCATGAGGTATGTTTTGATTTGTGTTTCGTTTAAAATTGTGTAATTGCTTGACTGTTGTTGTTAAACAACTGCACACACATGTGGCCAATGCACAATGCGTCAGTTTGAAATATTCTGTATATATATATATATATATATATTTATATATAATATATTCTGCTTCTGTAAATACTTAAAATGAAGTTTAAATACTAGCAGTGTTGCATCTGTTCATGCAACTGTAATTTTGTAAAATGTAAATTTGTAAATGTTTGTTTTTAAACGGCGTTCCGGTAGCTCAATTGGTAGCGCATTGCATTAGCAGCGCAAAGGTTGTAGGTTCCATTCCTGGGCAACATACTTAGGCTACTGATAACATGTAAACAGCGAACGCACTGTCAGTCATTTAGGATAAAAGCGTCTGTCAAGTGAATTTAGCTTTAGTTATATGGACTGTTATATCGGTTTTCAGTATATCATTATGACATAATATACATACTGTTTCTCCTTTCTCTCCRTCATGCGCACACACACACACACAAACACACACACACACACAAACACACACACACACACAAACACACACACACACACACACACACACACTGGAAGACTTGCGCGCACGCAGGGCCAGTGAGGTGAGAGGTTCAATCCCTGATTGGTGGCATGCTCTGCAGCCAGCCGCCGTTGCCCCAGGCGAGGTAAATCCTGCCAGGCTGACAGAAAATTACAGCAGGGACCTGGAACAGCCTGGACTCCCCACAGGCCTTAGCGTGCTAGCCAGATCTACCTCTGCAGCCAGGGTGAACCCACATGTGCGCACACACGCATGCCCGCCGCATAAATGTGTGATACCCACAGCTTCATGCCTCATGGTATACAAACAAACAACGGCAGGTGAGAACAGTCTCCCACACCATGCAGTGAACCGACACGCTCCAACATCTGTGATGCTGAGAGCTCTCTCTGCTCTCATGAGACACCCGCTAAAATCAACACACTATTTTTGATGTCGATGTTGTTTTTGATGTTTGGTCTTCAAAATGAAAACATCGACACATCCTCTTGTCTTCCCAGACCCCGTATGCAGCTGTTTTGAAGCACAGAAATGGAAATATTTGAAAAAATCTTCATGCAGTCTTCAAACGCAGTATCCATCATCAAAAACGGTATGCTAACGGTATTGACGGCAAAACAACACTGGTTCTTGTGTGTAGTAACTGAAAGTGAAGCACAATTATTATTATTTTTAAGAGTATCCGTGAATATTGACTTCTCTGTCTGTTCCCCACAGAAAATATGATTTTATGTGATAATATATAAGACTTTAGACTATGGCCGTATAAGCTATTTTTATGGTGGCGTTTTGTACTGTTTGAAGCTGACGTAAGTGGACATGGTGAACTGTCTTACGCAAAAGCTGTGGGCAGACCCTTCAAAACGATGACACAAGGGCGGGTAAATAACGACAGAATTATCATTTTTGGGTAAAATATACCTTGTATGTTTTTAACCTGGGATATTTCTTTAATATCGATCGTATCTCTGTACGTTAACAATGACGTACAGTTGAGTAAATTATTACAAGCCTAAAGCTACCGTAGGAAAAGACAAAAGAGGAAATAAGACCCCTGGTCTTGTTAGCCTATTTCTTCCCACTTTCCTCCTTCCACACGTCCCCCCCCCCACTTTCCCCTGTCCTCCGTCCTACACGCAGGGGACATTAATCCAGAAATCTGCATATGTGCTGTGCGCCTCGGGAGCCGGGGCTGTCCAGACACGCCGTCGTATGATTTCACATTGTTTTGAGCAAATTGCAGCTTCTGATGATGGGAATCTAATTCCCACCGAGCGGAGAGGAGGAGGAGGGGGAGGCGACCGGAGCAGTGCGGGAAGCGTTGCCGAGGCAGCAGCCGTCCCATGGCACGGCAACGCGTGTGCCTGCGTGGTGCCACTCATGCACACGCTTCCTCACGTGCTCGCACGCATCCGGGGAGGGGACGTCCTAATACACCAAATTGCTTATACACATGTAAGCAAATATCCTCCCAAATTACTTTCGCTCTTCAGGCCCGAGCTTGCGATGAGACTCGTTATTTAAGAACACGACGGATGTGGTTTTGTTTTTGCTCTGAAACGGCCTCTAATTTGCATCGCGTGCCGAATTACATGAGCAGGACACCAGCCCCTCGCGGGACCCGCGCCGCCTTTGCCCGCCTGTATTTTTGTCACGTTTAAATTTAGTTGATTTAAGGACAGATGCGGTGTGCAATCAGAGGCACCCTCGGTTTATTTCTGATGAGATTGGACTTTGCGCTAAGAATGTTTGCATTTCGCGGTAAATTGCCGCGTTTATTGGGGTCTTGAGTGCGCCATCGTCTTCCATTTATGTGTACACGCGGGACCGAGAGAAGAGATGGCTGATTTGCTTTAAACGGCAACTATCTTCAGAAAATGATGTCTGTTTGAGTGTATAGACTCAGCGCGGTATGTAGGCAATCCATCTAGACAATTAGCAGAGTGATTCAGACCGCAGCAGCGTGGAAAAAGCCACCAGCTGTGTGCATCATACCAATCAAACGCAAACGCATTGGAGAAACAAGTTCGTCCCTCTTTATACACCTCGCTGCATGATATATTGCTTTACCACCGGTGTCCCTGACCAACCATTTCGTTGTAGACAGATTAGTAACCGCATACTGTATTGCCAATAAACGCGAAGATAATTCTCCAATTGTTGCCTTTATGCTAATGATATGGGCATAATTAGCCCCCTTGGTGCATTTAGTGTTTATATGGAGGTGGAAAGTGGTAGTTAAACTACTGCAGAATATTGTTATGGTTATGATTATTATTATTTTGTTATTTCTTTCAACAGCATTCATTATTTTTGTGAATGCATTTAACTCATCCATGTGCATTTTCTTGTAAATTAAAACGTGTGATCTGTATTGTAAGGCATTATTACGTTATTTGGCGTTGGTGAGACTGTAAATTTGCACTTTTTGGAGCGCTTTCTCCGTTCCCAAAAATAAACGGTAAAACCAAAAGGCATATTGTATTACATTAAGTTACCGTAGTAACCCCAACCACGGGCTGATATAAGGAGAAAAAATGAGAAAATGGAGGTAGCCAGAAAAAGAGAGAGAGATAGAGAGGGTGGGCGTGTGAGCTAGCCAGATGATAATGTGCCATGACACTTCTGAAATGAGACACTGGTTGCCATGGCAAAGAGGCAGGAGGGACAGTCTCTCAAGAGGCCCAAATAAAACAAGCTGTAAATGATGTTTGATTAGAATTTGGATCATGTAATCGTTCGGGACAGGCCTTTTGTCAGCTGCTTTAAAGCCCAGACTTTTGCAATTCTTTACAGAACGGCTTCTGTCTTGACAGAAATACCCTCCCGTTCCTCTCCATCTGTATCGCTTCCTCTTTTTCCATCTATTATGTGCCTCTGTTTCTTATTATCTCACCTGTTTAATGCATTGTGGGGACACCGAAATCTCCTGTAACACAGCCGCAGTCGAACGCTAGCAAACGCTTTTGGAATGATGAGCATGTTTCAATGCTGAATGCTGGATGTCATTTTGTGGCAGCATGTCGCCTTTGTGGTGACGGTCCTACAAAATGTTGCTCATCGGTAGGCGGAGCTTTCTGGAGTATGGTCAACTTATGGCCGGTGATTTTATTTTTTGTAAGCATTAGATGCACAAATCCCATATTTATTTATTAATTTGTTTGTTTGTTTACGTCAAACTCCGCTCTGGTTTGTATACTCTGTTATTTGATTTGGTTTGGACACACTGGGACTCTATACAGAGTAGTCGTCGAATATACTGCACAGATTCTTTATGTTTTCGGAGACGACGTGGCTTTCAATACTTGTGTATTCTTCTTGTGAGAAGGCTCAACATTTCAACCCTAATGAATCATTATGATCGGAAATTCATTCCTAGTGCCATGCGTAAGATAATTAATGCATGAAACTCTTATGGCAAGGTCACTCCGAATAGTGCGCTGTGATGTGCAAAACAAACGTGCATAAAACGTTTTAGTATCATGTCCTTGTACATGAAATGACGATATCAGTGATGATAAGACCTTCTGCTTTTGAGTCGTGTTTCTGTATTATGCTGTAAATTTGTAGATTATGATCCAGTGTCTTTGGAAAACAAGACGCTAAATGAAATTATGTATCCAGGATGTTGCATCAATTCAGGAAGCAAAGATCCTTTTAGGTTGTGAGTACGTTTACGTACCCTGTCTATAAAGTAACAAAAATGTTCTAGGAATGTTCAAAATATTCAGTTACTTGCACACTGAATTCATGTTATTTCTTTTTTAACTATGTAACTTTTTAAAATGTGTCGCAAACAACTAACGTTTTTGTTATATGTCAAACTACTAATGGTACTGCAATGTTTTGATAACTTTGAGAAATTTTAGAGAATGTTAGCAAATTTTCTGAGAATTTTAATTCACTGTTAGCTAGATATACATATATCATAAAAATCACGAAATCAGTCTGGGCCCTGATTTTAGGCTAGATGTCACATGCCCAATGTTAGGGTTGACGCCATACAGTACCCCAAAAGGCATTTAAAGATTTAAGCCACAATTAAAATGTTCAAAATTCAAGAATGCCATTACGTTAGATTAAAACCATCTGTTTTTAAGCAAAGCATTTCCTGATGTGATGTGTGTTAGGCTTG
>JAZGTI010012228.1:0-15911 GCA_036877585.1 Botia kubotai | reverse complement strand
TCAGCCTGTTTACTGACCCACTCATGTATAGTGCACACAAAATTGAAAAGCAATTTCTTGATTTGGCAGCTCTCAGTTTGTCTGGCTTTACGCAACTTCTGGGAATAAGGCCACTAAAATAGTTTTTCTTTGTTTCCAGTTATGTTAGATATGCCTGTGGAAAAACAGGACTCATTACTTTTAAACAGACAAAAATTACAAACACTTTGCATAGCTTCTGCCATTTCTGCATTGATTGCTATTATTGTTACAAATATATTTAAGATTCTATTTAAGTCTGTAATTCAAAATGAACTGTGATTGGTCGTTTCACATGTCAGTCAAGGCGGTCTAAGTGGGCGGTTCTTGTTAACCTGTTAACCTTGTTAACCCGGAATAAGCTGCGATGTAGACCAGGCTTTATTCCGTTTGGTCAAAGGTCAGTGCACACAAAACAATTAAATTCACATGATCATATGATCTAGTAACCTGCTGTACTGTACTTCACACAGCAGAAACCTTTTCAAATATTTTACACCCTGTTCCTACAGCGAGATCATAGAATACCACAAAATATAGATCAAATTTAATAAACAAAGCTCAGATTAAATATTTTGTTTTTGCACTACGCACTATGAAGAGATTGTGTGTGTGTGTGTGTGTGTGTGTTAACCAGCATCTATGCAAACTCTCCAAGCTGGCAGGTAAAGGTGTGGAAGGTGTGGACGAAAACAAAGCTTTTGTATGAACAGCAAACACCTGACGGATCTGTGTTGCTATAAACCCTAAACAGAACTACCTCGCGACAAAGAGTGTAATAGGCAGGTGCGTGCAGGTGGAAACGCTGACAGTATATTCTGCTGCGCTCGTGGGGTAATCAGATTATGCTGAAGTTCTCAGCCCTTGATCTCATTGCCGTGGAGGCGGTTCGGCGGTGACTCAAGACGCTTGAAGTCCTGGCTTTACGCGCTCGTATCTGTTACACAAGACTGAAGACACAAGAAAGCGTGGTGAAATCCATCTCCAACCAGCGGTGAGCGGATGCCTTCCGTTACCATGACAACCCAAATCATCTTGTGTCAAAACAAACAGAGTTGCAGAACATTTATTCCTGAACTGGCACATACTTTGAATAATATGCTTTGAAGTATATTGTATACTTGTATTGTATACAGGTATACTTTGAATATACTCTTTGAATAATTTGTTGATTACTGTAATATCGCTTGGAGGTGAATATTTTCAATTTAGTTAACAAGTATATGGTTTGTAAAGACATTACAATTGTTAATGGCTGTTTACGGTATGATGCGTTCACAGTGACTGATCACTTGTGACAATACTGTACATTTAAGCTGTTTACACATGACTTGACCATTATTGCTCATACTATGCGTAAAACTTTACCATGCCAGTCATCACTCATGTACAGACATGAATTAACATGTAGTTAACTGGTTGAGCTCAGGTCTCGTGCTGCTTTCTAAACAACTTAACTGCCTGTTAACCATAAACATGTTGATCCACTAGATCCCACCTCCATCATTGAATGTACTAAAATGTACGAACGGAGCAAATCTAGGGACCTCACCCAGCTAACAGGGAACGTTTTTAGAACACTGGCTAATGTTCTCTAAAGTTCTCTCAAAGTTCTTGTAGTAAGGTTATAATGTTGTTAATAAACATTCTACATCATATAAAAAATGTTATTCTTAAGTTGTTAAAAGAACATTGTAAAAACGTTACAGAATTTAAAAAATGTTTGAATGCCTTTCTTAAATCCAAGCAATAATGTTAATGCAACGTCCAACGTTCCATTATTTAGAACTTTCAAAAGAGTATTTTGTTACTAATAGACACATTATGGAAACATTCTTACAATGTAAAATTGTTAGCTAGGTAAATACGACATAACAGACACCAGGAAGTAAGCAACCATCTACTGCAAGGCCCTAGCAACCACTCAAAACACCCTAGCAAAACAACTCAGAACACCTTAACCACTGCATAGCAATGCCACGGCAACAGTTCACAACACCCCTAGCATAAGGGCACACACACACACATCGAAATTCTTATTCCAAGTTTAGTAGCACAGCTGCAGTGTAACTCAGTTTCAAACTCAATCAGACTCGGTAATAATGACGAGAACTGAACGCACAGTAACTTTCAGTGTGATAATCCACAATGTTCTCTTTCTCTAGATAATCTACAACAGGGTCTGGTGTGGTCTCTCTTACTCTCAACCGAACATGCAGCATCATCTCAACAAACACACACACAAACACACACACTGGGTAATCCCCACGCAGCCTCTCTGAAGCCTAATGAGAGATTGTGAATCTGCCATCTGGACACGCTAAAAGGCGCCAAGCAGGAGACAGCTTTAGGTTACATAACTTTCCAGGGGCCGGTAAAGCTGAACCGTGATCAGATATGAGCTGTCGTATTCTAACGAGGGTGATGATATGGAAAGAGGAGGAGCTGGTTCTGGATCAGATATGCTCGGACACCATCAGAACTGTGAGATCATGAAACATGGCCATGTGGGCAGATAAATATCACTCCATGTGCTTCTGTAGGTGATGTTAGCCCAGCATGTGTATGTTTACACTTTAAACGGAGGACGACATGGTTCAGAGAACATTCAGCAAACATTCAGACTTCATTATACATTAGGTTTCATTTTCCACGTGTTCTCTCTGCACACAAGTTGTGTCACTTATATTTTAATATATTCTAACTATATTTTCACATCTGCTATAATGTCATATAACATTAAAAATAAGTGTAACAATAATATGGGCCAATTTCTGGCCAATTTGGCCTGTATCAACCTACCAACAGCAATGAATAATAAATATTTCGGTAAATTTTGTGTAAATCTGCTATAAATAAGTTGCAATTTGTGACTTTTTTGAGGTTAAAAATGAACAAAAATCACAACAGATCAGGTTTAAAATAAGATTTATAATCTTATCTTAAATTTATAAATAATTCATAATGATCTATAATTTGAGCTGTCTCAAGGAAGAGTTTCCCAGGAAGTGTCAGTTTGGCTTCATTTGACCATTTGAAAAGTATAAAAAAGTAACCTGCAATTTCATATTTTAAACAGAGATGGCGATAGAGAGGCGAAAGTTGCGTATTGCTGCTTTAAATAGTATAAAGATATTATAAACGGCAAATATACTGTTGGCACAGTACATTACATTAGCCATCCTGCTCTCCAGATAACAGCATCAGTCGTTAAAATAAAAAAATATTATTGCACTTTATATAACACCACTCATAATCTAATACATTTATTTACAATCCTTGAAACCCTGGAACAGTCACTCGACTCCACATAAATAACCTTGTCCACTTGTGAGGAAATAGCGAATGCATATTATTTGACAACAAACCTAAGCCTTGTTCTAACTAAATCAACAGTCGGTATTATTTGCAACATCCACAGAAAGTTCCAGCTCTGCCAACACAACCGATCCACAAAACTGTGAATGAGTTCAGAAAATTGCCTCGTGCTTTTTCAAAAGCGTCCTCTGTCTGTGTCTATCCTGTGTGACAACTCGGATAGAGAGGTAATGCTACATTTTAGACGACTTCCTGTCAGTCTGTCACCATTTCTGCCTCTCCCTCTTTCCTGAAAAGATTGCCGATGGCATTACAGCATCTGTGAGGATTTTAGTTTTAATGAGCGGTAGCAAAACCTCCTTCCGTTCTGTTTCAATTTTAAATGACATTTATCGAAAGAAGTGATAGAGCAATTATACAGTAAGTCAAGGGTTTCTAGCTGTGCTGCTCTAAAACTCTCTTGAGATTTGAGACCTCAGACCATCTGTTGTGCTTTAAATTGGTGAGTGAAATGAGAGAGAGAGAGAGAGAGAGAGAGATTGTCGCTGAAGAGAAGCAGAAGTTAGACAGAAAAGAAGCCCACATCCGGTAACTGTGTAGTGGAAATGCAACTGCAGGGTGAAACACATCGACACTATGCAACACTGAGTGTGTGTGTGCGTATGTGTGTGTGTGCAGACTGTCACACAGCTGGTGCAGCAACACACCGATTCTCACTCACGCGAACACTGTGAATTATGCACATTTTTAACACAGCACTGCGCTGCAGGTTTGAACATGCTTATAGCTGAATTTTTGTCTCTTTACCGCCATCTCTGTTTGAAACATAATCTTGCAGGTTACTTTACGTACTTTACATATATTAAAGCCATACATATATTTCCATATAAAGGAAACTGGCATTTCCTGGGCAATCGCTCAAATTATATTTAATAAACATTAGAATAAACTTACAGCTGTGAATCAGGCTAAAGAGACTGTTTCGAACGCTGATCCGTCATGTACCTGCTTAAAAACTAATTTTTGTTTGTTTTTAACACAAGAAAGTTACATATTACAGCTTTAATAAAATCGACCACATACACACAGCCTTGCAGTCTCAAACACACTTTCAAAATCTCAGCTGACACTTCTCAAAGCAGCACACACACTCTCACAGAACAAAACACTGACGGCATTATGGAGCCTGACATGAAGGAATATGACACCACTCTGATCACACTCACACACGACTCCATTTAAAACACTGTAAATCTTCTCCACGCTTAAATCAGAAGTTCATTTGCATAGGCAAAAACTAAAGCCTCATGTTTAAGATTCATCAGTAATATCTGCCACATTCAAAAGCAACAGGAAATGTTTTCATAATCTGAATGACTGTGTATTTTTCACTAGCAACAAAAATATATATATTATTTTGCATAGATCCTGTACAGCATTGGAGATCCTGCCTGAATAAGTCACACACAAGTCAACCTCTCTATGAAACGGTCATTGTATTGATCGTGTTTATAGAGACCTGTTTGACTGTCTGGCAGCTTGTGTCAACCTGATTTCCTGGTTGTCAACAATGACATCAGCGTATGGGTGTCGACTGGACTACAGCCCTCAGTTTCTTACTTTAAACTGTTTTAGTTTCAAACACAACCTGAGAATTAACTTGGGACACTGATTCAAAGCTTGACAGCAATAAAAGTACACAGATCAAAAATTAGGAAGAAAACCATAGCACACCAAACCCTTAAACTACAGAATAAAGAATGTTTAGCCTACCATGACGATACTCTGGAAAATTAATTGTAGGTGTATCCAGTAAGTCAAACGTTTCTATAACCAGACAATGCCGCTAATACAAGAAACTGAACTAATGAAATCTGTACGAATTTATGGTGATCGAAATCTAAAAACTGGATGTTTTGAACATTCCTAGAACATTTAAAATAACATTTTTAATGTGTTTGTTACTTAATAAAAATGTTAGGGATCTTATAACCAAATATTGCTAGCCGGGACGTCATTTAACAGTTGTGACGGATGTCGAAAACAATATTCTATTTCCCAACAGAATGTTTGGAATTTTCGAGTGAAGGAGTTTGTTTGCTTGTTACAATCGTTGAACTTGAACAAACAGGCAACCAAATCAGACCTAACCCGGCCACACAGACAGTCAAATACTGCTGTGAAAGTCTAATAAACTGTTATTAGGCCAATATCCAGACAGACCGAACCATTGTAGACAGAGCCATGCCTACAGGCTAATATTGCACAGGAAACATCACTAATGGGCTGTAAGAGATCAATGAAGTTACTCTGGTGAAAAAGCTATGAGGAAATTGTGTTTTTGAGAACATAATCTGGGTCATCTTTAGAAAACTATTCGAAAAACACAACCAAATGACTCCGAAGTAAATTCAAGACATGACCCGGGTAAATGGGAATCTTTAAAGAAGATAAAAGGAGAGATAGAAACAAAAAGAAATAACATGATGCCAGGAGACGTGAGGTGAGATAGAAAGAACAAGGGCGAGAGAGAGAAGGCCGCCTCAGACAATGGAGATGGGGTCTTGTCGAATGGGATTTCAGTTGGGGGTGGCGGGGGAAGAGGAGGATCCCTATTTCGGGAAGATCACGACAATAGGAGCAGCCCACAAGCCTGTTTTATCAAGAAAAAGGCCTCCCTCCCTGTTTCTATCAGCTGCTGTGAGGCTTAGTTGTGGTATGGAGCGTGCATCCCTCTGAATGAGACACTGTGTTACAGGCTATTCGTTCATGCCCCAGGCACAGTCACAAGTGTGTGGGAGCCGTTCGCAAACAAACATTTTCCTCTAACACACACAGAAAACTACATTCACTGCTCTTCCATTCGGAGGTTCCGCCTCATGCCCTTGTCCTGATACCATTTTTTTCCCAGAATTCCACTATGGCCCTTTTTGGGTTTTTTTTTGCTTTTCTTTAGCTCTCCCTCTATCCCTCTTTCAGTTCCTCTTTCAAGTAGCTGATAAAGGCTTCTTTCTTTAGGATGCAGAAAACATACAGGATGTGATGTCACCTTAACCTTAAACACAGAGACAGGACAGTCGCATGTTGTTGTAAAGTCAACAGTGGACATGTTATTGCTCAGGTTAAGAGATTGTGTACCGGCCCGTTTTAAAGGTGTCTGGGTGCATTTGATGAGACCAGGCTTTGTTTCCCATCACGGGAATTACAGCGAAACAGACGCACACCCCGCAGCAGCTTTGAACCCCTGACCTTCCTGAGGGGAAGTTAGTCCATACTGGAGAGCAATCTTCAGGAGAAAGCGGCCCAAAGTGTGTCGACTTAGAACTAAAGAACTAAAGCAGAGTTTATAAATCCTTCCCTCCATAGATCTTTGAGCCAACGAAACACTATCATCAGCCTCCTACCTCACGGGCCACATAAAGTAAACTTAAAATACAAATTTCAACTGCAACCACCAATTTTTGGAATAATATACGAGCAACACCTAGTAATCAACCACCTTACAGCAGGTGTGTTTTTGGAACATGATTTTTATACACCGCTTGGATTTCTAGAAATTACAGATGGTGGTTTCAGGCCTTGTTCTTCTGTCACACACCCTCGGGCTGCTCCCAAACTGTCGCCCGGATTTCTAAGAATCAGATGTACGGTACGGTTACCAAGGCAACGTGGTTGTCCATGCAGAAAATTGTTAACAAATATCTCCACAGAGGAAAGAAGACTATTAGACAATCTAAACGTATAAACAAGTCTTACGCTTGACATACAGAACCGATAATAAACACATGAGAATCTGTCATGATCTAGGCTGATATAAATTACACTGTTGGCATCAACATACAGTATAGACAAAATTTACGAAATCACTTTTAGCAACAAGGATGTGATTAAATATCAGTCATTAGAAACCTTATGGATCGAAAAATAATATGATTGTGAGGTTACAGTCAAAACAGAAAGTGCGTGCCATGATTTTCTTTTACTTCTCAATAACTCAGCACAGGATCACAAAACGAGCGTCAAATAAGGTACAGGAACTGAAAATAAGTCTAAATGACATGAAATGCCACACACTGATATTATCTGTGGCACCAGCCCAAACAAAATGGTGAAGTGCACTGATGAAAGCAGCTCCTCTATAAGGCTCTAAACCATGTGCGTGTGGGGGTTTGTATGGCTCCAAGACTAACTGCTTTATAGCCACTTTGTATGAGAGAGGAGCAGATGGTCATATTACTGCTTTTGGCAAGATGGATATTTACCAGCCTGAATTAGCACATCCAGCCCTACCAATGCACTGTAATGAGCTGTCCACAACAACGAGGTTTGTATCAGTAATCACACAGCACTCAGATCGAATGTGAAGTCGCGCAGGGTGTCTTTGGTAAGATGGCTCAGTTTAGTTTCCACTTCACAACAGGAAGAGCAGCGCAGCGCGGCAGATGTCTTCAATTTATAAAGCAAACTGCAAACAAACCAAGCTTTAAACTCAACACCCTTGAGTTTTAAAACACAATTGAGTTCCTACAACTCGTGCGCGGGGTGCGATACGCTTTTGAAAACGGTAATGAGGACGATCAACTGATCAAGAAAGTAAAAGATCCGCTTTTTCGAGGTCGGGCGATGGTGGTGATGATGGTGGTAGTGCTTGTATACCCCTGCAGATGGGGCGCAGGTGAAAACACCCAAACAAAGGACATTAAACGCACCCATCCATTCCCTTCCCCCTTTCGTCTGCTTTATTGAAGTCCACTTACCTGCGTGGGTAATGTCGGACAGGTCATAGTTCTTGGCGGTCCGGGGAAACTCCTTTAGTTTGCGGTTGGAGAGGATGAGCGCCCCGCTGGACGCAGCCTCCTCCAGCGCCTTCTCCACGCTCCTGCTGGCCGCTACGGTCGCCGGCAGCTGGGCTCCATCCCCAGCAGCCATCAAACACTTAATATGGCCAAAATCTTACTCTTTATAACGACGATCACCACTCCTAAAAGTTCATCTCCTCCGGGGGCGCTTCGATAACGCTTCGCACCGTTAAAAAGTATGTTTTTGTACTCCTAAAGTGATGTTAAATCCACTAAAGTTGTGCTGAATGCAGAGGCGCGGCGAGTTGACAGCCAATCTGCCGGAGGGAGCGGAGAACAGAAGGGGCGGAGTTTACGGATTGAGCAAGTCTTGATTGACGGAGCGGACACACCCAAAACGTACGCGCTAAGGAAATGTACACAAAGCAGCAGTCATCGGAAGGGGGAAATGATAAAGTTTTTTTTTTGTTGAAGGTTTGTGATAAAAATGTCGAAGAAGTTGTTTCAACTCTGCCGAGCATATTTGGCATCGTTTACACAGTGATGCACGCAGATAAAAATGCTGATAAGATTCGCTGTAGCAAGACAGTTTCGTGTACATCACAAAGCATTTCCCTGTTTCCACATCCATTAACATGACATGCACACTCTCCGAAAAAGCAGGAAATGAAGGACATTAATATTACATTAACACTTACAGTTGCCCCTTACTTTGCTATCTGTGTGTAAGGGAGAAACCAGACCCATTTTCTGTTGTCTGAAATTGCATGACCCATTCAAATGATCATACAAATATGTAATCAGTTTAGAAAAAAGATAACAGTTATATAAACAGATAGCAGTCGTCACTGGACATTTCTGTGTGAAATACACATTGTATTATAATCGTTGATTATGAAAGTTCCTATTTGTATACAATTATACATTTATAATAGATACTATTGGTTTAACCGGGCTTTATTTTTAGGATATGCACAAAATGCGCACAAAGCGTTCACATAGTCGTTGCTTACTCATGCATGCTCAGAGCCAGTTTTTGTGTTTTACAGGGGTAAAAAATGGGTCACCAAATTATCCACTATGTCATTGCTCCCAATGGACAAAACAGAGGGAAGAGAGGGATTGAGTTAGCCCAGAGGAAGAGAAGGCATGAGGGGTCGTGAGAATGTGTGGGGTCGTGATAGATATGAAGCCCTCCGCTGGGTTTTTGTTGAAAATGTATTGCCTATAGACTTGAAATAAAGAATGATGCATTGGGAATTTAAACAGCGACGACCATAAAAGGTCTCACTTCTAAGCTCAAAAAATGTAGAGTAGAGGATCTCTTTATGTGTTTAATGTAATGTGTCTGCAATTAACTTATCTCGTTAATGTTATGGATTTGGGCTGCCTGCCCGTGGAACGGTTTTCATGCAGGAGTGCATGCAGTCTTGGCCAACAATGACCATCAAATCTGAGAGCAGAACCAAACTCGCAGAGGAACAAAGTGAAGGCCGTACACAACTTTTTGTTGCGCTGTGTAAGAGCGCCATCTGCTGTGCAAAGTCATGTCAGCAAGTAAAAACAGTGCCCTTTGGTGTACCAGAGTGACATATGAACACTTTGTGACATATAAAATACTTTACCAGCATTTACATAAATCGTAATATTTGGGGGATTTCCAATTGTTTTTGTTATGTCTTTTATTTTTGCTGTTTATTATTTTTATTATTCTTATGTACCATGATCGACAATATTCTGTGTCATATGTTTTTGGTACACCCTCGTAAAAACCCATTATTCCTTTCTTGGATTTTGAGGGACGCAGGTGTGCAGAAGACACAGACGCGCATTTGATGCACTGCGCCTTTAAGCAGCAGCGCTTCTCTGATTGGTCCCCGTATGTCCACGTGCGATCGTCCTACTCTGAAGGGACAGTACGGTCCTCTTGTCCTGATCTCCGAACAAGGTAGGACAAAACGAAGTTCCAGCACTGTCAAAACTAATGATTTTAATGCTAAACGTTACAAAAACACCCTCTTTCTGGTTACTGAGTGGTGACATGACACTGACGATAGCTATAGAACAACAATGCTAATACATTGTTACGTGGTTTGTGCTAATGTTTATTTCATTTTGTGCAATTTACTGTTAACATCTCTCTTCCAGTTTGCTCTCTAAACCTCGCAAAATGCTATTTAACGTATCTGAGGTTAGTCTTGTGTTGCATTGTATGTGAAGACGTGCTGCATTCGTGTCGATTTTGAGATACGTGTTGTACTGACATTGAACTTTGTATTGAGTTTGGCAGATCAGTTGTTCGACCTGATAACCGAGTGCACGTACTGATGTCACGTATTTAATTCCTGCTAGTAAAAATGAATCTTTTGGTGAATTATACTGCTGTTGGATCTATAGAGGATTTCAAAGTTGTTGTTGTTAAAGTATATGTCAGATGTAGTACAATGAAAAGTCCTACAGACTAGTTGTGCAGCTCGTTGAGGATACACGTGTTTTCTCCACAGCAATATAATATGTATACAATTGCCCTATGAGCGTTGGTTATTTTTAAGTTTAAAAGTGAATCATTGTGTTAACCGCCGCTTTAATTATAATCTTCCCAGAAACACTTTCTCATACAGTGTTTTACCGAAAACAGATTATTTTCTTCATCTTCTTGAAGTGCCTTAGCTTCAAAACATGAGCTTGTCTGGAGTCACTGATGCTAAATACGCTGTGGGTGAGAAAATGGCTGAGGACATCCCAGACCTTCCCAGTGGTCCATTGGACATCTACAGGAAAAAAGCTTCTTTCAGCTGGAAGGATATGATGCGCTTTCTGGAGGGCGATGAAAGTGTTGCTTTTAAGGTGAGTTTTGTTTTGAGTGGTTATGTTTTGCTCAATTTTATTTTTGTTCATTCTTCTGTTCAGTTTTATAGTTTGTACCTTATTCTGAGTGTGTAGACTATTAAATGGAAATTGAATAGGTTGCAGGGCTGCAAGATACATAAGAATTATATCAATATGCATATTGCAATGGTTTGCAATAACTAAACTATTTTAATACTTTATTGTATTGGCAAAGTTTATTGTCAATGTCGTGTTTAGCAAGTTATGGCACATCACATTTGTTTTCTAAAAAGTGAAGCTCTATTAGTTTAAATGGAGCTTAAGAGAGTTTGACATTAGTACATGAACAGACATTGTTGAATATACTTCGTCTCCTCTCTGGGCAGCAACATGTGTTCAGAACTCTGGAGAACGACCCGCTGTTTGCCCGGCAGCCTGGTGAGGACATCCCACTGGAGAAGATGAGAGAGCTCACCTTCCTTCGCTGTAAACAGTTGTTTAAATACAACTTTCTGACACAAGATGACATCATGCAGAACCCCTTGAAGTTGTCCATCCTTAGCGACTGCCTGGGAATGTATGACTGGTCTTTAGGAGCAAAGTACAACCTTAACAAGGGGGTAAACAAATTTTACTCACGTCTTTTGTCTGAGATTTTGAACCTGTGAAAATATGGTCAACCACTGAGCTAAAACCCAATGAATGAATTTTAGTGCCACAGGAATAAGTAATTTTATTCAGTCCCTTTAAAACTTTTACTTGTTAATTGTTTGCTTTATTTCTTTGTTTTCATCTTTGTTAGATGTTTGGAGCCACTGTGCTGAGCACAGGATCTCAAAGGCACTTAAAATTTGCGCAGGATATTGAGGATATGATGGTAAATGTTCCTCTCTGTTCTTTTTCTATTATAAAAAACAAATATTGAACCGTTAGGTTCTGAAATATGGATTGTTAGAATGCACTAATAGCTCAAGTGTGCTAAGTAAATGTGCACTATGTTTTGCTAGCAGCAGTAAATGGATTTGCATAACATTTATTAAGATTTATCCATGGTTTACTGCAGTCTTACTGCTGAGGGAAATAAATAGTTTTATTAATGTAGGATTTATTAGGTTATGTACAATTCTACATTTAAAATAATGGTGTAGAAATGAATTTAGACATGAGTTTAAGACAGTGTTGACTGTTTGTACTTAATACATGACATGATTCAAATTAATAAATTGCCTTTGTTCCCATATAGATAGACATTAGTTACAGCAAACCATTGGAAGCATATTAATACAGTTTGTGTGTGTTTTAGACATTTGGATGCTTTGCACTGACAGAGCTGAGCCATGGCAGCAACACTCGGGCAATGAGGACAACAGCCAAATATGATCCCAATACTCAGGTACTTCATTATTACTCCTAAAATTACTCTCTATTACTCCCCGTGTTAGTAAATGAATGCGCTGCAATGCCCATAAATCTGGCTTATTTGGAAAATTTAAAAACACAGTAAACCTCTTTACAAACACAATTTCAAATCTGACAATATTGTGGCCTACTGGTTAGAGACTAACCAGAACGTTGCTGGTTCGGTTCCCAAAACAGGAGTGCTTCCGACTGCTTTAGGTTTGTGCTTATGGTTTGAAGTGTGTGTTTACTACAAGCTACTTCAAAGTGTATGCACTAACTGGATGGGTTAAATGCAGTGGACAAATTCAGAGCATGAGTCACCATACTGGGTCTGCATGTCGCTTTCACTTTTAAAGACAGCAAATGTCTTTAAGGGAAAGTTAACCTAAAATTGAAAACTGTCATTTATTTGTGTTCATGTTGTTTCAAATCTGTTCTTGTTCTTCCGAGCAGTGCATACAATTTTAGGCATTTTTTATGCTTCTTGTAGCACACAAAGACATACGTAATCAACAAAGTGCTATTGCATATTATTTTCTATTGATTTTTACCGGGTCATTTATTTTTATGAACTGTCCACAGTGGTCACAGCTAATCTGTCTTAAACTCTGTGATCTGTCAAACTCTAGGAATTTGTGATCAACTCTCCGGATTTTGAAGCGGCAAAGTTCTGGGTGGGGAATTTGGGTAAAACGGCAACTCACGCAGTTGTGTACGCCCAGCTCTACACCCCCGACGGGAAATGTCATGGCCTGCACTCTTTTATTGTCCAAGTATGTGTACACTGTATACAAATACAATTTAAGTTCTTTTGCTTGTGTTACGTTGGCTTATGAGGTCTGTGAACTTTTGTGAAGAAGCTGTTTAATTAAAACTATTTTTTTAGATCAGAGATCCCAAAACCTTGCTGGCAATGCCAGGGGTGATGGTTGGGGATATGGGGAAGAAACTTGGTCAGAATGGTCTGGATAATGGGTAAGTTTTCTACTAGACTGCATTTACAGCGTGTCGTTGCAATTGTAGTATGTGCCCATTAGATGGCGGTATACACAAAGGGAACCCATTGACATTTAAAAATGTCACGTAGAATTCTTTTCATATTTAAATGTTAAAATTAAACGTTTTATTTAAATAATAAATCATGTACTTGAAAGTATGCATTTCACTCAAAGTGATAGTGTTCATAGTTGTACCAATGAATATTATGATGTTTATTTTTTCCTCCGCTGTAGTTTTGCGCTTTTTCATAATGTGAGGATTCCACGGGAAAACTTGCTAAACAAAACAGGAGATGTTACGGCCGACGGGCGCTACGTTTCACCTTTTAAAGTAAGCGCAAATCTGTAACTTTAAATGAAACAAAGGTTATGACCACGAGAAATTCTTGCATGCAAACTGATGGAAACGTATGGCCGTGCAGCAATATTTCCTTAAAGATCTTATCATCACGGGTGAAACTAGCCTGTTTTGTGTTTATCCATCGTGCGGGCCTTGCAGGTCACGTAAACCCTTCGCTCTCTCTGAAGAGAAAGTACCATCGCACCAGCAGCTGGCTGTGCTATGCAAGATATACAAGAAGGAATCTCCTTTGCTTTCATTTCAAACAAACAGGGAGTTTTTAATCACAGTCCGTCAGCCCTTCTTACTGGCAGAAACGCATAAAGAGGTGCTCTGAAAACAAACAGCAGAGAGAGGTTACAGCTTTTTAGCGGTGCGTGACTACATTTGAAAGTTGTTTGTTTGCGCTCTCTCTCATGGAGAAGTGAGATATCGCTTCCTCATATCGCTGTTTTTTAAGGCCCGTTCACACCAAGAACGATAACGTTTATTCTGAGCTCGCACGCTGCAGTAAACGCGTGAGCCCTTTAAATTAGAATGACAGCCAATCAAATCCAATGTCTTAGCATTCATCAGCTAGAAAGAAAAAATTGCTCCCAAAGTGATCTTTATTGTTACAATTGTTGTGTATATTGTGGCATTCTCTTACATTAGAATGGATGATAACAATAACTATACAGATAAAGCTTTAAAAACCAAAGTGTGAATGCATCTTTATTCCTCTAGTTTTGTCTTGCGTTATCTCCGCATAATGTTCTTAGTTCTTAATGTTCTCTGTAATGTTCTAAATGTAACTATTTACATCTGGCTTCTTTTTATCTTTCCATCTTATCTCACACCCTCGCAGGACCCCAACAAGCGGTTCGGGGCGTCTTTAGGGGCTCTGTCAGGGGGAAGGGTGGGCATCACCAGGATGGCACTGGTCAATCTGAAGCTGGCTCTGATCGTGGCCGTGCGATTCTCTGCCACACGCAGGCAGTTTGGGCCTAGAGAGGATGAGGAGATTCCAGTGCTGGAATATCAATTACAGGTCAGAATTCCAGTAGAAATATTCCAGAAATTATGCAGTATTATGTACACACCTCCACCCGATCTGCCGAGACCATCCCAACCTTTAAAAAAAAATTATTGAAAACACACCTGTTTTACACACACCTGTCTAATACCTAAAACACTGATTTTTAACCCTGTTTTATGTTGTAATAAACACCCTTTCCTCTTCTGCTGTTCATCGTGTCCCTAGCATTATTACTGTTTCTACAGTACATTCAAGGTATACAATTTAGTAGTACACGTGTTTCCTGGAGATCGAACCCATGACCTTTTGCACAGCTAATGTAGTTCTTTACCAGCTAAGCTACAGGAACAAGCTTGTTGGCTCTTAGGGCAAAATGTTAAATGCTCTCGCTTTGGATAAAAGTGTCTGCTGTTAATAAATGTAAACATACACAATTCCTTTATTAAGGGTTGTGATCTGCCTTTTTATTCCAAAGTAAATATATCAAAAGTGTGTGGCGGTAACTAGCTTTAGTTGAGTCACATAAGAACTATTTTAGACTTAATTGCTGTCTGATAATGGCTAGCTTTAAAATGCAATGTGAAGTCATCTTTTTAAAGAGACACATTTTTTGACCTTAAAGCTCTTGAAATGTGTGTTGTCTGCCAAACACAACAGCAGACATAATGAAGTTTGTGTGTTTTATGCTTTACCGCAGCAATGGCGTTTAATTCCATACCTGGCTGCGGTGTACGCGCTGGAGCATTTCACAAAAACCTTCACCATGAGCTTTACAGAATTTCAGTTCGGACTCATGATGAAGGACACGAGTGATCGACAGGTACAGATAAAACTCAGAGAGTACTGTGTGTGCAAATGTCTGTAAAACCCATCAGTGTGTGATTATTATCAGAGGTGATCAGCTCTTTCCTTCATGACATCATCTTGATCTGATGGAAACATCTGATCCCTGAATCCTGAGTTGGAGGATGTTCTCATACTGTTAACTGCTCTTTCATCACATATCAGGCTGAACTGGGCAGAGAGATTCATGCCTTGTCATGTGCCAGTAAACCTCTGGCATCGTGGACGGCCCAGCATGCCATTCAGGAATGTCGGGAAGCTTGTGGAGGACACGGATACCTTGCCAGTGAGAAATCGCTCAAATCCTTTAAAACAAAACAAATCCTTCAAACCCACGTAAAGTAAAT
>JAZGTI010012227.1:0-15912 GCA_036877585.1 Botia kubotai | reverse complement strand
GACAACTAGTAAATAATAAGCTAATGATGTATACATAATGTATACAATAATGTATACATTCAACATAATAATGTTGAAATATTTGTGATATACACGTATCAAATGTTTGTTTTTTGCAGATACTTTTAAATGGTTGTAAGTGAAGAGTGATTCCTTTTATTGCCAGATGGCGTAGTTACGGCATCATGAAGCCTTGCCAACCAACCAAACCTTGAACCCTTGGGTGTGCCATATCTCAAAGCCTGTGGTGAACCGCGTCTGTTATTGAGAAGGTGAGTTCAGGCAGTGTAAAGTGCAGGGAAATACTTTTAAGTCAGGCATAAACGTTCAGAGAGGAGATGTGTAGCTGCGGTGGACGTCACTGGTGATTATGAGCAGGATATGATCTAATTTGTGTCTGATAGTGGTGCATTAACTGCAAAGCCTCTGATGTTACTGTCCGGGCTTTATCTCGTGCTACACCACATAGTGCAGCCAAGGCCAGTTCCCTCACTAATGGAGCCCCAACTCTCCTGCTTCCAGTGGAGCCAGGCGAGCTCGCAAATGGCCCGCATAAATCATGCATCCCACACCGCAAAGCACCTGTTAATAACGGACCTGTTAAAAATGCATGCGGTGAGGTATGGCCAACCTCCGGGCACGTGTGGTGGGAACACGAGATTGCGTGAGGTAAAAAAAGCAAATAGGTGCGTTCCGCTCTCGCTTACACCCGTAAGTGATGAATAAATGCCTCGTCCTTTCAAAGCAGTGGCTTAAAAGGCTGTTGGGATGTATAAACAGTGGTGAAGTTGTCATTTATTTACTTTCTCCCTGACAGCAAATGACACCACATGACCGTGGCCTGCCTGTTATTCTATCTCGCGCCCAAACAGAGTGATACTAAGTGAGTCATTTAGGCCCTTGCTGACAGTTAAAGCCACCACATCAGTTGCAAATTATAAGTAAGACTAACATTAGAGTTATAGTTAATAGTGGGTCTCAGGGTCTCAGGGTTTGCATGAGTTGTGTCAGGGCATGGATGGTTAATAATCACGCAGTAATGTAGGACGGTGGGGGGGTCCAGCAAACTGAAAACGGCTTTGGGATTTTAAACCTTCTTGCCGATTGATTTCCTTTTATATTATATTAACAGTTTTTTAAAGAATATTGTGCCTTTTATATGGACCCCGCTTCAATTGCTTTATTTACTTTTAGGTGAGGCAGCGGAAACGCTGGTTCTGTTTATTTTTATTCATGTGTCCCATATATTGACCAGGTATAGAAATTGGATAGGAAATAGAGAATGACGCTTTAGGTTTTATGCTTTGCTCACAGATACAGTTATTGGATCTCAGCTTGACAGTGAAGAAAACAAAAAAGAAATTGGAGAGATATTTGTTTTGTTTCTGCAAACCACGGGGGTGCAACCGGCATTCATTTGTTCCTGTTTGATGAAGAGGCCTGGATTTTCAGAATCAAAATATCATTTCCCCCAGGCTTCATATCCCCCATAGCACATCAAAGAAGACTGAGGGAGAATTTTACCTAAATTGGCCCTAAAAAGCAGCGAAAGGGTTTTGGATAGCTGTCATTCTCATTCAGTTTTTTGCAGTACGAAGAGTTGTGTTTAAAAATGAGTTAAAAAACAATAGGCATCCACCAAGTAGGGTCTCTTCAGTGCTTTGACTCATGACCAATCATCGGTTTCATTTTGTACAAGTTAGAATGTGTCACAATAGTTGGATAGCTGACTAGTCATCCATCAACAGGCTAGTAAAATAGTGAGGTTGACTATTAGTTGTCAGTTAGTAAGGTTTGTTCAATTCAGTTTGTTTTTATAAAGCAGTCTTTGCCAATCCAAACGTTTTTGGAAGTAAGGTGAAATAAACCATTTGCAAAGTACAAATACAACAAAATAAATGATATGCCGAGCTAAAAGCTACAGTACGTTCTGGCTTCTTGTATATAAAAGCCAGCAGCACATGCAGCTCAACCACAGAAGCATGTGGCTTTAAGCATCAGCAAAGCTTTTGTTTCATGTTATTTGTAGCTGCATATATGTCTAATAGTTGTCTTATGTAATCGCAAAGGTGTCAGCATGCCTCAGCACTTAGCCTTGGGTCCTCGTCGTCAACCGGTGGCACAAATCTACTTCTGACAGGAGGAGGAAATGATGCCTGCTGGGAATTATCGCACCTCGCCGGTGTGGCTGCTTCTCTTTCAGAGAGCTTACTCAGATGTTAAAAAAATACCCTAAACATAAAACAGACCTGATATGACCTGCGCTGACATGTAAATCCTAATCCTTTTTACTAGGATTGTGCAGTGTGCATTATTTAGCAGTACAGGGTCATTTAATCAGTGTGAGTCTCATTTCAAGCTTCGGCGGTGAAACAATGTAGTTGTTATTTAAAAATTGTACAGTGAAAACAGTGGCGCTGGTATAAAAAATACAGTGGAGGCAAAGGATTGTTCAGATTAGGTGTTGTGTATATAGTGCTTAGTACTTAGTATTGAGCACATGCAATTCTTTAATGTACAAAAAGGGCTGATATTATTGAAGGGGAGAAAATTCAACATCACAAGATACTTTGGAGATGACAGTGAAGTGATGTGCTGGCCAAGTATGGTGACCCATACTCTGAATTTGTCCTCTGCTTTATGTCATTAAGTGCACACGTATTAGAGTAGTAAGCGGTGAACACACACACACACACGCACACAGAGCAGTGGACAGCAAACTAGTAAGCAATTGGGGTTAAGGTGCCTTGCTCAAGGGTGCCCCCATTTTTTTTCTGCCGGAATTGAACCGGTGACCTTCTGGTTATGAGTCTGACTTTCTAACCAGTAGGCCACATCTGCCTTCAGAAATGTTTGAGGTGGGGCTCTCAGCCTCTTAGTCTCTCAGTCTATTAACAGCATATAACTGGCTCATGCCACAAGGCTTTGACTAATGTTAAGTTTGCTGAGATACGAGACTCCAGTGTCTGAATATTTCAATTGCTAACTTTCACACAACCTTTTGATGAACAAATGGCCTTATGGAAAACACATTTGTCTTTTCAATTTAGCTTTGAAATAAAATGGCTTATAAAAGAGTCAAGACACTTAATTATACACCGTTTTCGAGGGCTGCATTGCCAGCTCATTAAAAAGACATCAGTTATCAAATTTAGAAAATTAAAGAGATGCAATAAAAATAGCCATCAAAATTGACTTCAGATATCACAAGGAGGGGGTGTGTACCAAAAATATGTCTCTATACAGTCCGAGGAAAGCAATAAATCGTTCCCTAATTGAACAATTTTTCAGAAACCATTTATCACACCTAATTACGGAAGCTCTTGCTATCAAAAGCTAGTAAATTGTTTCGTTAAGGAATTATTAAAGTCTCACAGGGTGTGTTTTTCAGCTACTGGAAAGTGTGAACAAATTAAAGGCTAAAGTGCTTCAAAAACATTTGAATGGTTCGCTGGTAATTTTGGCGGCTTGAGTAAGCGACTTCGATTTTCCCCAGTGCTTTGTCTGATCTCTCTCTCTCTTGCTCTGTGGTCTTAGAGTTTAGGGTGATTGCAATTTAGCTCCAATTGTTACCTCAGCCCTGGCCCAGAACGCGGCATTTAATTTTAAACTGTCGAATTACGAAGTCAAGTGTGCCTAATCAAAATATTGTTTTTCTTTAATCGTTTCTATATTCCAGGACATAATGGACTAATCTGTTGCGTAACATTAAAATAACCGTTACAAGTATAAAGAAATATTGGAGCGTGATTATTTCAAAAGGATCTGCATCCTTTAATTTTACCGGGAAATATTTACCAGGGAACCATCATTCTTTATGTGAATTCATGGGCGAAGCACAATTAATAATGAACATAATATATAACATATACAGTGAATAATGAATAATGAACATAATGTATAACATATACAGTTATGTATGTAGATATATATTATCTGTCTGTCTGTGAGTGTGTGGTTGCGTGTGTTTGTGTGCCTTTGTGCATGCGTGTGTGCGTGCGTGTGGCCAAACGGGGCTATTGACATAATTAATATTCATGAGTCAATATGATAAGTTTTAAATCTGCCCACACTTTTCAGATCATTCATACACCCCCAGAGTGAATTTACAGTCTGTTCCATGTCTGCCACAATCCATACATCAATGCGCGATTTATTGCGATAATTGCAATTGTCAGGACTGCGGAAGGTGAGGATAATAAACACGCAATATTGTACACGCTCAATTGTATAAGGACCCTCCCGGCCCACCTTGAAAAACAGCTGTAATTGTGGAGGTGGGCGTGAATCCTCGCTAACTTGGGACGTGACCTCAAAGCGGCGCTCCGTCTCTGTAGGAAAACTCACAGATGTATAATTGGAATTGTTCACTGTTCAGTATGTTAATCAGGCACAGTCACACAGTTTGCTTCATTGTGTCATAGCAGCCATGCGGCTTGCTGCAATGGTCAATTAGTCACTGTGGTGGCATTGTGGTGGCATGTTGGCCGTCCCCTGCAGCGCATTGTGTTGGCTGCTGTCATAAGTACACATGCTTCCTTTGGGCCTTTAATGAAGCTGACTGTAGAGCGATTGAGATCCTATCGCATGCTTTTATAATGGAGTAGATTCAGTTTCTCCCGTGTCTAGTTTTAATCGGGGCTCTGAGTTCAGTCTGAGATTTATAAAGCGTGTGTGTGTTTTTGTGATGATTGTACATATGTTTTGTATGTATGTATTAGAATGTGTAAGAGTGGGGGGACATCGGAAGTGCTGTTCAATAGCTACGTTGTTGGCTGTATTCTCCACAGCTCTGACTTTTATAGTGCGTCACATATTTGATGTTCCCTTATGCGCCACAGCACATATGGCTGGTCAAAGTCCCATCTCTGGTTGTCTTTCATCCCCGGAATGCATGCTGTGATGGAATGATGAATTAGAAGGTACCTATACAACTACAGCAGCCCCATGCAGCCCCATGCAGCTGGCTCACTCATACATCACTGCTTTGTGGCGCCTTAAGCGGCAGTAAGAGCAACTGTCTAATCTGCTTCCATGTACTGTAGGTCTCTCTTCCAATAAACTCTTCTTCCACTGTTCTGCATAGCTGCCCACTCACCTCCTCAACATTGATTTTTGGGCTGTGTTCACCTGCCTCAGAGTGCCGGAGTAATGCGTTGATTCAGCTGCACTTTCCAAGTGGAAAGGCCATGAAGTATCTATGGCAACAGCAAACCCAAAGCTCTTTATAACAGTGACAATTTTCTTCAGCTTTAGTTCCTCCTCGGGGTGTCTGTATCTTTCCCCCATGTCTTTCTGTGTCCTGTCCAATATGTCAGGCGCTTCTTGTCGCCCGGCCTCACTGTCTAATTCTCTGCCGTGTGAGACTTAATGGGCTCATTATACGGCAGGCTACCTGTTGCTCCCGACTCATGAAACCCGCCGGCATCATTAAGATCAAACATCGGTTCCACCTGGTGAAGTCACAATGCAAACATTTAAGGTAAAAAGGGGTATTTGAACAGAATCCATCCCCCAACTTATTCTCCTAAAGCGGTATCGGTTAGATGGTGGTCGAAATGTAATAGGTTATTGAGTGAATGTAAAAAGTCTGTAAAAATCCTGTAATTAGATCTTCCCCGGCTCCAGAGAGATGAACAGGATGATGGAAATCAAAACTCAGATTAGCCATGTGTATCTGTTCCCCATTACGGGTGAGTTTTATGAGATACATCCATTGAAGACACCAATGTACCTGTAAATTATAAAAGATTAGAGCTCTTATGCGTTGAAGCACCTGCTCACCCATCCATTAATCAGACCAATTACATCAATAAAGAGTTCTAAAATCTAATGGAAAAGTACGATTTGCTTGTTCTTCCTGGCTCCATGAGCCATTACAAGAAGAGAGCTTGTTAGATATTTATCACATTTCAGAACATAGAGCAAAAGATCTGTGGCTAAAAGGTATCTTTCCCAAGGCAAAATCCATTTGGGGTGTCGTCTGCTCAGGTTATTCTATCTGCGCAGAGTTGATTTTTCACAGAGTTTAAACTCATTATGCTACCCGAGGGGAGCTCAGAGCACCATGTGGTTGACAAATTCAGCCTCTTCACCAAGGTTTTTCTCTTTATCTCCAGCGCACTACTCTGGCAGGTGGAAGGAGAACTTGCAAAGTTCTTGGCCAGGCAGTTTTTTCTGCTCTGTGCTGTCGAAAAGTGAGCAGGAGATCTTTTTTTCACATCAAAGAAGATAGAGCGCTTTGGCTACATAACACAGCCTGATCAAGCTAGCTTCCCTCGTGCGTTGGAATACAAATTAGCAACAGCACCGACCAAAGATGCTTTACCTCTGCCCTGCAAGGACAAAGTGTGATTTCAAAGTCGTCGCAATTTTTTTGGTGCCTTAAAGACGGCCTGCAGAGAATTCCAAACCAGACGGATCTGCTTGACCTTGCGTCAAATGAGAAAAACACAGCCTCTGCTGCACTTCCTGTCACAATTTATCCAAGAATTTATTTATCAAATGTGAAAATGAGCTGAACTCCTACTGCCTGTTCACTTTCTGCAGCACTGACGTATTAGACCGTTGACATCGGCAGGGTCGAGTGCGGCGGATGCGCACGGCAAATGCTCATTGATTGGTGAATCACCAGGGTCAGGAAAATGCCAGTGGTGCCAATGGAAAAAGTTTACTTATTACTCTTACTTTAATGAGGGTGAGGGGTACGTTTATGTCCAGGTCAGGTTAATTAAACTCTATAAACATGACAACACAGTACGCAGTGTAGGCAGATTTAAAGATATAGTTTGACAAAATTATTTCAGGGTTGAGGAATTCATGAATCAAGCTAATGAGCTTCTCAGGTTTCAAAAGTGTTTTATACAAACACACACGCGCACACACACACACACACACACACACACACACACACACACACACATTTAAGTACTTGATATATTGCTGCTAAACTCAAGCTTTGTTTACTTTAGTTATTTTGTTATGTTGTTTTTTATTTGATTTATTGCTGATAATTGGTTTATATTTTATTACTAAATTATTACTTAAAACATTACTTAAACGTTTACTTAATTGATACACTTGAAGGCTGCATTCCATTGCTTTAATGTAATTTGTTAACATTTGTATTAATATATTAAGGAGTGTGTTCAGTAGCAAACAGGATCCACAACAAAACGAGGGCTAAACAATATAGCTAAATATATATCTTAATATATATATCACTTAATGTTTTTTGTATTTGTGATGATATTGTATTAATATCCTGATAATTGTGTATTTGTTCTCAAATAGATTAAATGGCTTTAAGTGTCTACCATGTGACCAAAACATAATTTGTACCAAACAACCACATAAATTTAAAATGTTTAATGCATGACGTAAATACAATAATAATACAAAAATAAATCAACACATTTTCATAAAACCAAAATTTAGCCTCAGCGATCAACAGACATCATGGTGAGGATTTGTGTTTTCAGCACCATGGACGGGGCCAGACAGCGGCACCCCAACTGTGCTCTGTTTTGCTAGTGCCAGGAGCCTGCTGGAAGCCAGTTGACCCCTGTGTGACATCATAAACAAGATTTAGTAGAAGCTCAATATATGCCATGTTGCCCGGGTCTCTCCACCGGGCTTACATAATTAAAAAGTCTGTTTGCTGAAGAACCACGCTTTTCCAAAATGCGGTTGGTGGCAAGGAACAGCTGCGCTAAGCTACTTGTTCCATACTCTTATACTGTCATTCTATAGTTTTATCCTATTACATTGGTAATGAACTTTCAGATCAGCACTGCTATTATAGTCGGCTTCATTATAATTTATGATAATCCTGAAATAATACTGTAGCTCTAGCAGAATGATAGATTATACTGTACTTTTGTTAAAGCTTTGATTTTTATGTCAGAAAGTCTTATGAAATACTGCGCTCTGTTTCCCTTAATATGTGCCTTGGTTATTTTGGCCAATAGTACGCACTGATGGGCTGAGGTGTGTTGACGGACTATTATCATAGAATTTGCCACTGATTCAGTCTCAGACTGTAGCCGAGGGGCTGAAGGCCGGGCTTCAGAAACCTGTTTACAGTCGCAGAGGACGCTTTTAATTTCAGCACCAACTCTCTTCCCCAGATTCATTACTGTTTGATGATATCAAATGATTGCCCCCCGCTCCAAAAACAATAGGCTGCTGACTCCCTTTGGCATCAGATCCGAATCTGATGTCTCACTCCTGCAGAAATCAATATGAGTCACTTTGCTGGAACATGTCTGGCTTTAACCATATTCTCCTGAAGAAGAAACACACTTTGATTTTATTCAGAGTTACTATGAAAGACATCAAGTAGAAATCTGAGAACGATTCTATGAAAGCATGTTCTATGTGGAGCTCGATACGCTGTTGCGCTGGTATAATTTGTACATTATTTTCTAAAAAGTGTCGTACATATCTGGGTTGCCATGTGGCCCATGAGCCCTGGTGTACAATGGCCACTTTGGCCTCCAAACAGTGCCTCAGTTTTGTCAAAGGCAGCTTTTTTTTGACATAGCAGCTCCTATGTGGGCAGTGTGAGGTTCAAATCCAGCTTGTGCGATGTCCCCCCATCTTCCTGTCATTGACCTTCCCTCAATGGGAAGGCTCATCTCTGACCTTCCCAATCTATTTTAAATGGCAAAAATTTCTGTGTCTTATTGGTTTCATACATTTTAATAAGATGCCAGCTTGCATTTTTCCATGTTAAATGGGGCAAATCCTCTTTCTGCATGATCATTTTCTTATTCAAATCTGATATGGCTGAATGCACAGCACAGGCAACCGTCTTTAAAATGATTTATCAGACAGTAAAAGCAAACTTAGATGAAGACAGGTAAGGACAACAGAACGAAAGACACAACAACAAGCACCCTCTAAATAGAAAGATTATTTTGCCTTATGACTCCACTGTCTTTACATTTACATTACATTTATGCATTTGGCAGACGCTTTTATCCAAAGCAACTTGCAGTTCATTGAAGTTATGCATTTTGTTAGTGGGAATCAAATCATATTTGCTCCCTGGGAATCGAACCCACAACCTTTGCGTTGCTAGCGCATTGCTCTACCAACTGAGCTATAGGAACCTTTTAAGGCAGCAAGAACAAAGTTGTCATAATCTCAAGCATAAAATCCACCAATCACTCCTGGCCTCTCAGTTGGGTGGATGTATTAATTTGGTTATCTGACTGATCCCAAACTAGGTGACCGCTGTCCCCCACCCACCAGATCCTCACACAACCCTAGACACACACGGGAGAGGCTTTATGCAATGCTGGAAGCAAGCAGTAATCAAAAATGGAAGCATTTTCATTTTGATTAATGTTGCTACGGATTACAACTTGACCCATTCACTAATCACCCCAGACTATGTACCCACCATGCCTTTGCCCCGGGCCTTCAGTCAGCATTGGCCATTAAAGAACGCTCTGTTCAGTCCATCTCCAAGATAGTGAATAACCAGGCGTCCTTGTATCTACTTCTGACTGTTCTTTTTACTTTCCCTAACAGCAGATATACCACCTGTATCGCACGGTAATTAGCATTTGCTCAGCAGCAGGTACAGTCACATAGTGCCTATTAATGCACAGCATTGGTTATTTATAGCCTGGCCCCCTTTCCTCCTGCTGTAAGGAAAAATACACTCAGAGAGGAAGTGCAGGGGAGAAGGTGTGGGAGCCACTGCAGTGACCCCTGGGAGCCAGGCGTAGGGCCGCATGTCAAAGCTCGCCGGAGGCGGATCGGTTATTACTCCAGAGTCTGTCTGGCATACCGCGCTCCACTCGGGGCCATGCCGGCGTGTGCTGTAGCCTTTCATCTAAAGCCTCTCTGCATCTCCCAAAACATCTGGCTGCACGTTTGACCTACATCGCACCCCGAAAATGAACAATTTGCTTGCCGGTGGCTGCTTTTGAATGACAGCAAAGACTGGAATATGGAAGCATATGGAAGAGCATCAGGAAATCTCAGAAGCCCTTTTAATGCAGCTTGACTGTCATCTCTGTGTAAAACCATAATCTAAACATAGTTGTCATGGTAGACGGTGTAGTACGTTTCATTCTCACTGCTATCCCTTACAGTTGAGATTTGTGGATTCAGGCTTTTTTCTGTGGGCTTGAATGTTGCGAGCGGGGCGAGCGGGGTTTGTAATTGACATTGTTTGGAGCTCTTAGCAGATATTAGAAGCTCAGGTGGTTTGCTGAATGCTAAGCTTTCATCATGTTTCCATTGGTGAAATGCAGCTTTTAGATGCCGTGGGTGGAATGAATCACAGCAGAGGTCAGGCCAGTGTTCCACTTTTAATGACTGCAGTATATTAATATGAAATGTGCATTAAAATAGCTCATCCGCCACTGCCTGGCCAAAAAAGAGCATGTCATTTAAAACATGAAGTATTTATGAAATGATGAAAGACCACAATGCATCTTGGTGGGCAGGGGCCACTCCAGTTATCTCCTGTACTTTATTTGTAAACGATAAGGTCCTGGAACAATGACTTACTAATTCAGCAGGTTTGGGGGTCTATTTTTGTGGTCGGGGTTTTACTTTGCTCATTTAGTATAATCAGTAAATGATGACAGTTACTATTTTTTGTGACAGATCTGAACCTGACTTGTTCTAGCACACATGAAGCCCTGTTTAGCTCTCTCAAAGGGACATGAGAACATTAGTACAATAAACGCCTCCAAAGTAAATCAGAACATGCTGGCATGTGTGGAACTGTCCCAGCTGTGACACTGTAGTCACATGACTTGGATGAGAATTGGCCCTGCCTACTCATAGCTGCTATAGCATCAAGTAGCACTGCGTAAAACATGAAAGGGAATATTAAATGTGAAACTCTGAACTTTTTTAACTTCAGGGTTTCTTACTTCAGAATGTATTTAAGTTTCTTGCCTTGGAATGAAATTTGTGCTGTTATTACAGGCAAAGGATGATCCCTTAAGTTTAACAGTTGCTACACAAACCAATAATGCACTAATAAAATGAAGCAAATCTGCTCTCTTAAAATTGAATTTTGATGCAATGTTTTTTATGTAAATGTCTGTTTATTATCTTTTTAAGTCTTGTAAGAGACAGGCATAGATGAAGTAAATTCAGTGAGAGAATAGCAATTGTCTCATCTCAAGGGGACTTTCAATAAATGTTTGCTTAGGGTTTCATTACAGCACAGTGTTGAGTCCGTTGTCTTATACACTATAGACCTGTCTGATAAAACACTGATATATACCTAGGAGACCTATTAGTACAATCCAATATCTTTGAGAATGTATCAGACAGTATCATACTCCAAACAGATATTCCACCAAAAGCATTTAATCTTAACATCAGCATTCTTCACAGTAATCTAAAAATAGATAAAATACACAACCTATTAGACCAAAATGCCATAATGGGGTTTAAACGCATGCTTTTAGGAAAGATTTTCATTGTCCCTTTAAAAAATAACCAGCTGATTCGCTGCAGTTCCGCTGTCAAACGCTAGGTGCGTCTTTGCTCCACTTTTGAGACTCGCGTTCAGAGGCTCTCCGTGCTGAGGGCAAGTGGAGATATCGGCATTTTGTCAACCCGCGAACCCAAAAATCGTGAGGAAAGAGGGTAAAAAATCTCCTTTAGTCTTTTACCTTCCTCGTGCTGAGCCTTCAGGCCGAACCCTTAAGAACCGCATCGGACTCAGTTTTTTTTTCAACGAGACGACGAATTGTGGATTAACATCAGTCTTAAAACTGCAATAGGAAGATCAGATTCTGCTTTACTCTGAACTAGTTGGACCGAATTATGTCGCTGTTACAAATGTTTCATGGTTAAACTATTTCCCTCGCTTTGGATTGTTTTTCCCTCCTAGTGAGAGATGCACTTCGAACATTTTGGACAAGGAGGCAGATTGTCTGAAGAGTGTTGGAAATAAAGCTTCATGGTAATTATTTCGATCATTTGATCTTCTCCGAGCTCCTTGCCTTGCTTATAAAGGTGACTGTCACATTTTATTCATTACATAATTGGAAATGCAAATATTCAGACATCAAAGCAGAAAATAATAGCACACGAACACAAACTTGCAGTCTGCATTTGATGGGATTTTACTGTATTTCCAGTGAATCTCAGGACTACGTGACTTCAATAAAACTGTTTATTATGTGTAAATGTGCACAAAATAAGCATTTAACATCGAATTGCCTTGTCTGGTGTCCATAAACTGATTTTCAGAAAGAGATCTTCTGACTCTTACATGTAGATGCGAAGAGCGGTCTCTACTTGTGATTTAATGTATCTTTAACTCGTTGCTTCTGCGTTGGCAGCTACAGGCAAATATAACTTAAATAAGCGTTTTTCGACCCTTCAAGAGACCCATTGCCGAAAGTGAAATGTATTTAAAGTCAAAACTAATGTGCAACCCCTTGACTTAATTCTGTTATGATTAAGATGGGTTTCATTTTACCCGCGTTAATTATAATTAATCCGACAAACGACTTGAGTTTGTATTAATTGACTGATGATGAGGTACTGATGATGAGGTACTGAAGAGCCTCAGACACAGGCAGCTTTTGCATCGGAACGCATGTGTGCTCGATCATGATCTGCATTACGATTTAAAAGCATTTTGCATTGTTTCGATCGTAATGCAATTGCGTTTTTGCATTGCATTTAAAACACATGCGTTAATGCTGGGCAGTCGAGAAGGTTTTGGAAGCGTTTGGTCGCCACAACTTGTGCAGATCTCATGGCGCAATGACAAACGCCGGCGTGATGATCAAGCAAACTTGTCATTCATGAGATGATGATGTGAGCGTTCAGCTCGATGCTGGATGCGTTTATACAGTATACACGTATTAAAAATCCCAGCTATTGTTTGATCAGATGTTTGCTGCTGTTGGGCATTTTTGTCGAGAGGTTAAGTTCGACACCAGCGCTGTCTGAACATGTTACGTCTATATATGTGACATTTAATATCGCGTACATCACAGGATTATTTCCTTCTACATGTAATATTGACGAAGTCTGACAATTTAGCCTTTTATTTCGACCAGAAACGTATATAACTTGTTAGTTACGGGCACATTGTTTTCTTAATTCAGTTTATCCAAACAGCGCGCTGTTGAATTTATGACGATAAATCGATTTACACAACTAATAATAATTGCAGATTTTCTAAAAAGAAAACGGCTAAGAATCATCCATGATTGCCAGTCGTCATTTTGTCCAAAAAAGCTAGTTTATTCTTCCTGCCTGCGTGAAGACCAGGTACCAAATGTGTACAGGGGAGGGAGCTAGTCCATAAATAATAGAGGCTTTGACTCCTCCAGCTAATGTTGGTTCATGGCTTCTGATATATGAAGACAGCCGCTTCCAGTGGCCATTTTTTTCTTCACGTAAACACACTCTCCCTTAAAAAGTTTTTTTTATACACATTGCTTTTAGCTTGGAGTGACACTCCTGAGTGACAGGCACCAAGTTGATACTGCATGATTAACTGGTAGTCTTTCCTTATACTGAGTTGACATTAAAGCTTTGTCTGTTACACTGTGATTAATTACGAGGGCTCTGTTCTGCTTTTATTGGTGCTCTTCATTATGTGATATCAAGATTGCTTCATAATCAGCAGGCAGAGCCGGTCGTCACTGTTTGGAAGTGTGAAGGGGAAAGTGATGAATGAGAGTGTGTGCGGATATGTGTGGAAGCTGAGTGATGTGTAGTGTCAGATTGTGTTTCTTGCAGTACACGTTATGTAGCTACAGCTATATATTGTTGGTCTTTTATCGTGATGCTTTGATTACTCACTGAGCTTTGTAACTATTGTGGAGAGAGTCTGTTTTTAGGGAACGTCATAATTGCTATTGTACGTGTGGTTGTTTGGACCGAAGCCATTATCATGATTACAGCTGGCCCTGCTTTGTGACAGATACAGTAAGATTGTATGGTAGATAATATGATATGTTTGGTCACACTGTTCTTTGTGTAATTGTTGTCATTTTAAAAGTGTACTATTAACTTTCCATATGAAATTTAAAACTTAATTGACTGACTTTGTCGCGGTAAACCATGCTAAAAGATACATATTACAAAAATAATTAAACATGAGAAATAGATTTTAGTTGTAGATTGTAGATTTTGTTGTCTTATTTAAAATAATTGTAAGTCATCTTGAGGCCCCCTTGGAGGTTTTTTTAGGCCCCCTGGACCTCCGCTTTAGCATGATTTTGTGTCGATGTCAATAGGTGTCAGTATAAAACACAAGATCACAGCCAGTGAAACATAAACCAAAAGAACTTCCTGTGTCTTCATTACAGTAGGTTGTAACAGTTTGAAATCCACATTGCAGGTGTGCCAACATATTTGTCAATGGTGTTTCTTGGATACATGGAGTTGCCAAGAGTCCCGATACTGTAATAATGCTGAACTCTCCCTCAACCACATTGTTTGGCATGGAATATTAATTCACTGATAGTGGGCCATTAAATGTGATTAAGACGATGTGATTTGTCTTCCTGCATACGTCCTAAGTAGAGCATTGCACCCACGGTCTCTTTACTCTGCTTTCTTGTGCAGACGAATGCCTTGGTGTGACTGTGTCGTTTGTTTTTCTCCACTGCGAGAAAACTATTATTTTGCAGTAATCATTTAGGCATAGCTGACATGGCTGTTGGCAGCAAGCTGGAGGGAAACGACAGTGGTTGCTCTTTGAAGAATACGCAGTGCTGTGTGTTTCACATATCTGTGCTGTCAGGTTCAGAATTTGCTGTGCATTTGATTTGATGAGAAAGACATTAGGTCTGCTACAGCCTGTTCACCTTTCATTATTCCCCAATGGCTTGTTCCTTTGGCTCAGTTATAAATATAACTTCGGTTCATCGTTCCTGCGATGATCTACAGATGTGAACACACGTGGCGCCGTCAGTCAGATCATTTCTGTTTTTTTGACATGCATGGTCTCAATTAAATTAGTGACACTGTCTGATCGTTTGAAAAAAGTTTTCTTTTTGATTTGTTCTGATGGTACCTTCTAAAAACCAAACAAAGCAGTGGAACAGCAATTTAATTGGCTAAAATCATTTCGTTGCAAATGCGTTGCATGTAACGGACCCCTAAAAGCCACAATCCTGAAATGATTCATTAATGTTCTGCATGATACTGTTTCCCTCATGGGCTTCATATTATTAGGCACAATGCTTAGATTGCCATGTCCTTTCTGGTCCCCTTTTGAGAGCGCAGCTGGTTTGATCCACTGGAAATTTAGCTTTCATCATGGCTCAAGTGTACCATGAGTACTTTTCCTGTGGTCAGCTCATTGTTGTCCAAGATCCGCTGCCCAGTAGGACTTGACCTTTCTCCATCTGTTTGCCACAGCCAGTTTTGATAAACTGGCAGCCATTTTTATTGTCCCACAGGATTATGGCCGTTTTTTGGGGAGGGCACATTCTTCAAGCTTTTAAAGGCAATAGATGTCAAGCACAAAATGTTCCAAGGCTAGAAAGTGCCAGACTAAGTTAAATCGTCTAAATGGACTGGTGCGGTCGTTCCAGGTAAAAACACAGTTCTGGGAACCAATTGGCTCTCACCCTATCGTTACAGCAGTCAAAATTCCACTTCCCACCTCTCCATCGGCAGTGAAGTGTGAGGATGTGTGGATCGATGGTTGTCTTGTTGTTCTAAAGGTGTGAGAGGCAGGTGGCTGTTCCTCCCCCTCCGTCAGCTGAAGCTTGTGTTTACACCTGGACACCTGTCTGCTTTTCACACTCGCTCCATACAAAAGATACAGTGTAGGCTGTGGAATTGGCAAATCCAAAAACAATTCTTTGGTTAAAAAATACATTGCGCTGATGTGAACCAAAATCTGTATCTATGACTGTGAAGTGACTCACAATTATTAATTTTCTAATAATG
>JAZGTI010012226.1:0-15912 GCA_036877585.1 Botia kubotai | reverse complement strand
GGTTCATCCTTCTTGGCGGTATGCTGACATTACCCTGGATACCGTGGCTCTTGATACATCACAAAGACTTGCTGTCTTAGTCACAGATGCGCCAGAGAGACGTGCACCAACAATTTGTCCTCTTTTGAATTCTGATGTCACCCATAATGTTGTGTGCATTGCAATATTTTAAGCAAAACTGTGCTATTACTCTGCTAATTAAACCTTCACACTCTGCTCTTACTGGTGGAATGTGCAATCAATGAAGATTGGCCACCAAGCTGGTCAAATTTAGCCATGAAGCCTCCAACACTAAATTGGCCAGTGTTTCAGTTTTATTGTCCAACCCCTGTATATATATATATATATATATAGTGTATTTGTACTTATTTAATTTGTCTGTCCACTCATGGAAGTGTCAGACTGTATCATGGGGGTGTCAGTCTCTTCTATATTTACAGCTGAAGGAGGAGAACACACCTACCAGTGAATGTCTTCACAGAGGAGTAAAGGGAAGAGAGGTACATCTCAGGACAACCCCTCAGATGGGTGGGCATCCCGGGGTACTGCAGCTTTAGACATGTGCACCAACTTGGAGAAAGAGAGATGGAACATAGGGGAGAGAGAGGAGCAAAAAGAACGCTTATTGGCATGGGAGGACTAATGACTATTGATACCAAACTTAATGAGTTTTATGTTTGTAGCTAATGCAGTGCAAAGTGAAGTCTTCATTTCCGAAAGCGTTGTTTAATATGCAGTTTTATGTATGTTAATGGTATCATAGGCACTGGTAATTACAATTTTTATATTTATCCTTTGTATGTTTATTATTGACCCCATGTACCCATGTATTCATTTTTTCTCTTGTGTCAATTTGCATACAAGCATTTCTAAATGAATGTAAAATGTAAATAAACGTCACCATACTATCGAAAAGACTTTTTTGACCCTCTAAATCAGAAGCCCCGTAAGACGCAATGAGGGGTTATTTGTTGCAGACATGTGACGTCAACTTCGCTTTGTTATTATGATACATGACGTAGTAGCCGTTTGTGCCGTAAGTACCTCTATAAGAAAAACACATAGCGAGAATAAAATACATGAAGCTGTTTATCGCATTTTTGTTTTGAGAGTTTATATATAATTCCGCTTTTTCGTAATGTTATCTACCAGATATTACAGTACGCTTCTGGAATATTAAGATTCATCAGATTAAGACTAGTGTACTGCGGACATTACGGTAGATCTCCGCAATGATCTGAAGCCCTGCGGAGAGACACGGTCAAGAGTATTTGTGTTCTCAGACGGAGCAGCTGCAAGGCATGCGTTTGGACTTATTTTATTGGCATCAGTCATCACAGTCTAATTTGCTTGCTAAAATAGAATTTGCATGTGTTGTATACGTGTATAATTAGCTTAAACTTTGCGTTTTTTCCAGTTGCTGCAGTGAGATTCGTGCATCTCCATCAACGTGTATTATTCCTTTTCTCAGTATTCAGTAATACTACTAACTCGTTAGATAAGGCTTTCACCAGTTAAACGTGAATATTACCGTGTCATTCGGTTGATAACCATAATTAAGGTTTAAATCTGTTTTGAGAGTGAGCCATAGCTGGTGTTCATGCCCGATCTGCAGCGCTTCAGTTTTGCGTACCGTAGTATGAATTCTCCTCTCCATCATCATCAGCAACAGCTTCAGACACCAGAAGGACCCGGACACCCCGATTCGCCCTCCGGTTTACTCCCTGAGACCGCTGTCTTCGGAGCCCCTGACCCATCATCCTTTCTTCTTGGAGAACAACCCGGTTTCGGACTGGGCCCAGTTGGCGTCACCCAAACCGCACTTGATTTTACAGCATCCTCTCACACTGGGTTGCCATACCTGCATTTCAATCCATCCCTCTACTGGTCACAACCACCTCCTCCTACAGCCATGGCTTTGAGAAACGACCTGGGCTCCAACATAAGTGTGCTGAAGACCCTCAATTTGCGTTTTCGATGCTTTCTGGCTAAAGTGCATGAACTGGAGAGACGCAATAAGATATTGGAACTTCAGCTACAGCAGGCCTTAGACAGCAATAAAGCAGGTGGATATGGGGAGGATGGAAGAACCAAAGACATTGGTGTCCAGACTGGGTTTATTGGGCCCATACCTGCCCGGCCTGGTTCTCTATCCTTCCAAAACACCAATAACTCTGCCAAACGACCCACTACTTTGTTTATGCCTTCTCTCACAACTGTTCTCAAGCTTGAGCCTAGTAAAGCTGATGCTGAGATCGTCAAGTCTGCCACAACTGACCCAAACTCAAACAGAAACCCAACCATCACAGTTAGTGTCTGCACACCCACAACTGAACCCGCCTCAGCGAACACCAACAACTCCAACAACATTGCACCTGTAAGCAGTGTTGGCACTGGGACATCTCCCAACCCTCCCCCTCGGTTCCTGCCGGGCACCATCTGGTCCTACAGTCACACCCGTAAACTTGGAAGTGGGTCAGAGACTCGGGTTACCAGTCCTGGAGTGTCGTGGGTTCACCCAGACGGAGTGGGTGTCCAAATAGACACGATCACCCCAGAGATCAGAGCTCTTTACAACGTCCTGGCTAAAATCAAAAGGGAAAGGGACGAGTACAAGCGCAGGTAGATGTGGATCATATTTTGACTGATTGAATGGTTTTGAATGGTTGTCTATAGGAGGGGTTCAGTATAAGGCTTAGACCATTTAGGCATATTTAGGTGTCTGAATGTCATAGCTTTGAAAAGTACCAGATAGCCAGTTTGATTTTGGGCCTCCTAAGATCCAACAGCACATTTTTGTTTAGTCAGGTGTATGTATGGTATAATGTTAAGAGAATCCCCTGGGTTTTTCTATTATACCAAATGTTTGGGGGGGTTGGCCAATATGATGCTAAATATAAATATGATTTTTTGAGGAAATCTTACTCTTATAATGCAGAGTGGTTTAAAAGGGCAAATAAATCAAATGCTCAACACCATTATCCTTCTTTAATTGAGGCATTACTAAAGCTGTTACAGCCAGTATAATGTGGCTGTTTTTAGTGCCTTAAACATGCAGGTGTCCAAGAATACAATGAACTACTAGTGATTCTATGGCTTGAATCTGTGGAAAAAGAGAACAGGTTTTGACTTGCAAGTTTAAATCACTACTGGCAATGTGCAGAGACATGAAACAGACAAACTGTAGACTAACTGCCTTTATTTCTTAGTACTTTAAACAGCACTCTGAAATGATTGAATGGAGTATCACAGAAACGCATTCTCTGAGCCCAGACATTAATTTGATTTATTAACTCATACATTAGTGAAACTATGAAGGTGATATGAAGTGCTTTAGGGTGGATAGAGATCAATGCATGACTTTTTCACAGACCTCAGCAGCATATGCCAGACATATGCTATATCATATTCCAGATGGCTTTATTAGTGATCACCAAGAGAAGCAAAAAGTGAGAAACATGAAAGAAAATATGAGAAGCCAAAGTAAAGAAGATTAGATAAAAATGCACTGGAGGGAAGATATTTAATCCATGAGGGAAAAACCTCAATTCTCAATGTCCAGACCTGCAGCACCCAGAGCGCCACATTCCAGCTGCAGTTTGTCACGTAAAGCGGCTTCATTCAGGGCTGAAAGGGCAGTCGGCATGTAAAGCCATTACTGTCTGTTGACTCATCAGACATCAGTCCATGACCCATCTCTGTCTGTCTACCATCCATCTGTTTTTCTATCTCTGTCCATTCATCCATTGATCTATCACACATGCCATTTCTGTTATTAGTCTCACTTAGAGAGAGACTCTCTCTTTCTCTCTCTCTCTCTCTGTCTCTCTCTCTCTCTCTCTGTCACATCTTCAAGTGATCTATGTTGTATCTGCATTGCAGTACATACACAAGGACTCTGCGGAGAAACATCCTCTCTCTATTCCCCTCTCTCTTATTCTCTCTTTCTCTCCCTACCTTTTCACACCCTTTCTCCTCCCTACCCTTACATTATCTGTCACTCCCCTGAGTAATTATATGTTTGCACCTTCAGTTGGCAGTAATGCATGGCCTCAAACTAACCTTGTTGTTCAGTGAAGATGTTTTAATAAATACTGCAGCAACGCTGTGAATGTCAAATAGCTCTTACATAAGAGCAGGGCTTGTTCTGTTCCACCTCATTGTATTATACTACTGCACAGGAACGTATTACTGTTGAACAGACAAACAGTAAATTAGCCCTGACTGGACCATTTAAAAGCACTGAAGGGATGCAGTCATTGCACTTACGTTCCGTTAAAGACGCAGTAAGCAATTTCTGAGAACTGCTGTTGAAAATTGAAATCAACACCCAAACAAACAATTTTTGTGAATATTTGCTAGATGTCTGTTGTGTGCATGTTGAAAAGATAATTGTGCTTACACATAGTCCTGGCTGTATAAATAGGGGAAAAACAAAGTGGATAGAACCGATCACCATAACACCATAACATTCTCTTAGCTAATCAGTGGGGGTGTATCAGTAGGGGGCGTAGTTATTTTGGTGCCATTGTATCCCTTATATACATGTATGTAAAAAATTACTATAGATATTTGTTGTTGTCATGAGGATGCCACCATTTGACCTGTTGCCATTTATGTTTCCAACATACACTTGTTGTGTTACCAAATTTGCACAGTTACATCATTAAATCTTGTATTTTATCTAATTGTCGTTAGAACTGAGGAATCAGAGTGAGAGAGAGCTTTTGTTTTTTCCAACCAGCTTCAGAAGAGCTTTCAAATAAATTAAAACAGTTTTCCAATGCAATCGATTTATTTAGCATTGGTTTTATTTAGCATAATTTTGGTATTTCAATCAATAACCTTTAAAGTTGCTGTTGCACTGTTGGTTTTGATTGGATGTTCTGGTTTTGTTTTTTAGATGGGAGGAGGAATACACCATGAGAATGGACATGGAGCAGAGAGTCAATGATCTACAGGAGGTGAGGAGCACCTTTTAAAGTCTCTCTTCTCAGCAATGTGGTTTTTTTTGATGGCAGTTATGAGCACCACACTTGGCTTTAGTGCTGCCATATTGTTCTGAGTTTTCATGTGCCTTGTGTGTAACTGGGTAATTCTGTCATAGTTTTAATTCAACTAGAATAATGTTATTTAAAGTCCTTAAATGGCTCAACCACCAATGACTGAACCTGTTCAGACTGACAAAGTGAATCTGTCTGTTTTAGTTAAAGCTGAAAATGTTGTAAATTTTGTAATGTTTTATTTTTGGGACCAAGTGTCACTTGGATTAACTTGGGTACAGTAGTCACAGTAGGTTGCTTTTCGACTTGAATTAAACCAGTTAATCTGTTAAATTTGGTTACCTGACAAACTGGACATTACATTTTTTTAAGGTACATTACATTATATTTATATTATTAACTTGATGGTTTTGCCTAAGAAGATGTTTATGTATTTTCCTGCAAAGCAACAATTCATTTATAATTTGTGTTTACAAGGCTGATGTGTGTGTGTGTAGGACTTACAGGAGAGTGAGGTTTGTCAGGATGAATTGACCCTCAAGGTACAACAGTTGAGAGCTGAACTTGTGCTCTTTAAAGGACTCATGAGCAACGTGAGTGTGAGACACAAAACACTCTCAACCACTCTAAGACATTAGCCCTACTGTACACATGCTCCAGACACAATACACTGCATAATCAATAAATGCAATGCAGTCCCTTAAAGGGATAGTGCACCCAAAAATGGGTGTAAAAATTCTGTCATTTACTCGCCATTGTGTTGCTCCAAACCCATGTGACTTTATTTGTTCCATAAATTAGGAAATTTTGAATAATTGACTATTTGTCTTCTACACGCAGTTACAGTAAAAGGTACTGATGCTTTTGAGCTTTAATAGGAACATACAGGCATTATTAAAGTTGAAGCTGATCAAATGTTATATATAGGTCTGCAGCAGGCTGCTTGACCTCAGACACCTGGATCGTGAAGACTCCATTGTCTCCAACATGTTGAATTTAAACCAACAAATCACACACAGTCAGGGGTTTGTTTCTGGAGATTCATATCAGACTCATTTTTCAGAGCAGACTGCAGTCATCTTATTTTTGTGTAAAATACATGCTTTGTGCTGTGAGTGTTTACCTGAGTGCTCACACTCAGTGCACTTAAAATTCCCCCTATTTTATACTCATAAACATCACAGTCTTTGTTTATTTGAACCTGTTACATAGAATCCATTATCTAAAAAGTGAACACTCCTTCAGATACTCTTTCCAAAAATGAGTTACAAGAGATAAATATAGTCAAAAAACAAGTCAAAATAGCTTGTTTTTGTAAAGGAGTTTTAATAAAAGCACGTTAACCATGTGTCCAAGGATGACACTTCACAGTTCGTCTCATTTGTCAAAATGGAAATACCACTGTGGTTTCAGTTTCACATAAGCAGTAAAACTTGCATTAGTGCTATTGTACTCAATACTACAACAGAACAATTTATAAGAATTGCTTTCCGTTATTAACAGAAAGCAGCTATCAGTAATATAATTACTTTTGCTTTTAATAACCAATATACCAACATAATGTGCACACATACAGAACCTGTCAGAGTTGGACAGTAAGATCCAGGAGAAGGCCATGAAGGTGGACATGGATATCTGCAGACGCATTGACATCACGGCTCGTCTGTGTGATGTCGCCCAGCAAAGAAACTGTGAAGATTCTATCAAGATCTTTAAGGTAGTCACATTTTTGATTGTTCACATCATCAGAGCATGTCAAGCTTTACGTTTCGCCATAATATGAAGTAACCTCAGTAATTCATGTTTCCCAGCATCCTCTCTGTCTCACCCTCATACTGCTGTAATCTCACACCTCTGTAATTTATATGTTTCCCAGCATCCTCTCTTGTCTCACTCTCTCATACAGCTGCAGTGCTTTTCTGCTGATGCTGTCATTTCTTAGGCGCATAGACCTGCTGGTCTGTATTGCATTATAGGTAGACCAGAGAGCGATGCATATACATATACAGTTGTTTGTGTTTTTAATCCACTAATATGTTTGGTCCCCAAATATGAAAATTCTGACATTGCGTAGTGTCATCCGATGAATAGTTACTAGGCAACCTTGTGGCAACAGTGGTCCATACTGCAATATTTCAAGAGTCATTTAATCTCTCTCTCTGTCCCTGTCTCTCTCTCTCTCTCTCTCTCACAGGTTCCTAGCCCTCAAAATGCCATCACCTCTCGTGCCCGTAAACAAGCCTCCCAACCTGCCAATGGCAGCGAGACAGATGAGCCAGTCAGCACTTCTGAGAGTGATGGAGGTGGGGTGAGAGAGGATGATGTTTGCACTCCTTCAACCTTCCAGATCAATGAGGAGATGCAGAGAATGTTAACCCAACTGTGAGCGCTTTGATTTGCAGGGCAATATGTTAAACTGCTCCTTACTTTTACAGACTATTTGGTATTAACAATCACTTGTTGATTGTGTGTGTTTGTCAGACGTGAATGTGAATTTGAGGATGATTGTGACTCTCTGGCTTGGGAAGAGACAGAGGAGACTCTTCTTCTTTGGGAAGATTTCCCAGGATGCACGTTAACAGCAGACACCAGTCAGGGTGAAGTAAGTGCACAGGGTTGTGGGTCATTGGCACAACTGGTGGTTCCATTAATCTCACTTAATGTACTGTGGTTTATATGTGGTTAAGATTTGCGGTTGATATACTGTGCAGCCTGGCGATTTCCTCATTTAGTAAACGTCTCGTTTGTTGTTGTTAATTGTTTGTTTGTTGCTTGTATGTTTGTAGCATAAATCATATCCAGTCATCAATCTCTTGTCATTTCCTTTTGGAGTGTAATTTTGGGTGTTTTTCTGTTATCCTAATTTCTGCCACTCTTCCCATCTCCTCCAAAATCATGCTTATGGTTCAGATTATATTCTCTCTCTCTCTGTCATTCTCTTTCTGTCAGGAAGAGTGTTTGGAAAAGGTGATAAAGGACACTGAGTGTCTGTTTAAGTCTAGGGAACAAGAATATCAGGAGACTATAGACCAGATAGAGGTAAGGACATTGTACAGATTTATGGATCTTTGAGTTCTTTCATTTACTCATGACTTACTACTGAAACATTAATCGCAATACTAAACTGAGTCATTACATTTAATAACTTTGTTAGTATGTAATGCAAAATAACTTTTTAAAAACACATTTTTTAATTTTTTTTTATTTTAAAATTTGAATGTAGAATATATGTTCCATATTTATAAAGATATGAAACATATCACACTAAAGCCCAGTGTGATGCTGTGTGTTTCTGTGTAGTTGGAGTTGGCCACAGCAAAATCGGACATGAATCGTCATCTGCATGAATACATGGAGATGTGCAGCATGAAGAGAGGACTGGACGTCCAGATGGAGACTTGCAGAAGACTCATCACCCAGAGTGGAAACAAGTATGCATGCACACACACTCTATTACAGCTTGTACGGTCTGTATGTCCCCTAAACACGTTTACTACCTATTCCTATTCCTTGCAGTAAATCTTCTGCTGTGCCTGGAGGAGGAGCAGATGTAAACGGAGAACAGGAAAGGGACAAAACTGAGGAAGGAGGGAGATAATGATGATAAAATGGATCTGCAGAAGGTGTTAGTGAGATGTAAAGTGCCCTCACCTGTTCATGGCACCCATTATCAAAAGTAAACCAACATCAACCATTTCTCATATTTCTGCAGTGAATCCAGTCACTGCCTCTAGTGGTGGTACGTGGAATTGCACTGTGTGTGCTCAGACTCAGAAGAGAATGTGTGACATTTTCCCCTGTGGTTGAGCAGAACAGCTATGCTGTTTTCACACCTACATGCTTATGCCGTGTCATTTTAAAGACTGTTGACTGTGTCCTCACCATATTGTCTGTTTTTATCTGATCTTCTGTCCGCTAACGGGTATCATTCATGTTTTCCGACTCGTTCTGCAAATGTCTGAGTCACCGTATTGTCAGCAGTGAACGCATTTACTTTTGATTTCATATGGTTGATTAAACGAAAACATTTTCACAAAGTTTCCATTTCCTACAGACTTAGAGCAGCAGTTAAGGGGACATTTGCTAACTTCTGGGGACTGCACGTACTGTTACATGTTTCTATGCGCTGTGGGTCGGTAGGTGTGCTATACTTCCTGCCCGGCCTGTGGTAAATACTGGGCTGTTAATGCAAATGAGAAGTGGAGGTAACTGTCTCCCTGCAACTCAAACCCCAAATTCACATGAAATATATCAGACTAGACATGCTGGCAATATCATGCCACCAATATGATGCCAGACTTTTCCCATAGAATATGATTTCTGTGATTTCTGTGTGACTTCCTCTCATGCGAGTGGAAAACATGAATAGTGAGATCAGATGAGTGAGGTCTAATAATGTTATGGCACGATGTGTATGATAGAACGTCAACCATGTCAACCACTTTATTCCCCCCACAACCATTTATTCTTCATCTTCTGAGGTTAATAGTATTGCGCATTGGTGTTAGGTGTCAGCATCAGCAGGGACTATATAGCAACACAAGCTACATCGACATTTGGGTTGTAAAGTGATAATATTGCAAGTTAGCATATACGTTTTTCATGTACATATGATGCATTTGGCAGGTGAATTTGGTATTTTATCAGTTCATGCATATCCTGCGAATCGAACCCATGCCCTTGCCGTTGCTAGCACCATGCACTACCAGAAAGAGGAACGCTGCATTTATTTAAAATCATTATATATCGCAATTCTCCACTTGGTTTTTTATCTTTCATCTATACTGGGCAATTAAACTAGCTTTTTCTGAGTTTAATTTTGGTTGAACCGGAATAATTGTGTTGACCTAAAGCTACAGAACAGTTTGCCTTCTCACAGACTTGCTCTGAATAGTGTGAGTTCCTTGAATGTTTAGTCCTCCACCTCTAATGTATGTAGGTATGTAGATGATGGGGTTGATCTACTGTAGAAAGTGATCTTCCTGAAAGTCTGTTTTTTAAGAAACTCACGAGATTTGCAGTAATCTGTCCCTAATTGGCTAATTCCAATCAAACGCCCACAGGTCTAATGGTTTTAAAAGAAATTATCTAACTGACAACATGCTGGCTTTGATGGTCATTCATATATAGTCAGATAGGGAGTCTGTGAGAGCCACAACATGAAAAAATCTTTTGAATGAGTCTGACAGAGACATTTCCAGTGCCAAATGTGAAATAAAGTTTTCAGGAAAGATACTTCACACAGTGAAAATGAAAACCTCATGCTTTTAAAAACGTACATGCTGTACATCCAGCTTGTAAATCTCTGCTGTAAAAAAACAAAGTGTGAAAGCTTTAATATATGTATCTATTTACAGTACATATCACTTTCTAAGCTCTAAACCAGAATAGAACTTATGAACAATATGTTATGAACCATCCTCAGGTTATTTTTCTTTTTATCGCATTCTATTATTTGCATACTGACTGATAACAGCGTTGTGTGTCTGCTTTAGGTTTTTCCCTCCGACCACAGTTAAATTAAGCAAATTGTGAAATATTTCTATTTAATAAGTATATTTCCCTTAAACAAATCTTCACAAGATTGAAGATTCAAGATGGGTACCCTAATGATTTTAGTGTGTAAAATTTTAAAAGAAGAGTTCATTGAGAAACAGTAGTTAAGATAATGATTTAAAGAGACCGGTCCCAGGTCAGCTTTGACTGATTAGTTCTTTATTTTTTTTTTTTTAGTTTTTTATTTGTAATCTGGATATTGGTAATTAGAGCAAAATTTTGTTTTGTGACATTTCTGTGGATTTCTGATGAGTTTCTCCGTAAACAACTGAGCTATTATTCATTTACAGAAATCTTTATTCATCGTTTTGTGTTTTTCCAGCACTGAGCAGAACTGTGTATGACTAATGTATGCATGTGTATATGTATGGCGCACACTGTAGGTTTCGACGGGTTTCTTAATCAGCAATTTACTTCTTGTTTGTTGCTATTACGAAAATGTTGTTACCAGGTAAATTACCAGTTAAATTAAATTTTGTTTGCAGTGTAACCACAAATCTTGTCTTGTATAAAGGCCCGTCAGAAAATGATTTATTGGAACTGACTGCTTCATTTTCTTGAAGGGCTTTAGGATACTTCAGTGGCTACAAACAATGAGTAAATTACAATACAATATCTTTACCAGAATGTTAACTGATAAAAAAGTGCTTAGAAAGAATGCTTATATAACAGTATGAATGCTCTGATAGTGTAATTTAGAAAGAGAGAATAGTGTACTCAAACTAAAAAAATAATGTGCTCAAACGCTGGCTATGCAAGTCCTGTACCCTGACAAGATAATTACTCCATTTGAACTCACTTTGGACTCGTCAGGTGCTGGAAGATTCTGGAAGAATGCCTTAATGATGTCAGAGTCATAGCATCTCCGTGTCATTTTGTAACATTTCCCAAGAATGAATCTCCTCTCCTTCGTGCTGTGGAATTATGATGGAGTTTAATACCTCCAAGGGTTCTCTTCAAGTGTACACATGTGCCTCTGTGGTTTTGGGTCTTATATTATATGATGACATCATATGAGCAATTTTATATTCACTTCTATAAGTAACTTCAAGGTGCAATTAGAGGTTTGTTGCACACAATCCAAATTGTATTTTGGTGTCACTGGCACAGTAAACCAAAGTGCAGCTGTAGAAATTTTAAAACCAAAATGTTTTTGTAATATATAAATCTAGAATGAATGATTGAAGATGGTAGCATGTGACTTTTCTGTTGATATGGTTACTTCCTCAGCAACCTCTGGTTTAGAGGGCTTCTGTTTGCGTGCATTTATTTTGGGCAGCACAGGCTAACTTGCAACTTCAGCATTTTAAATAATGTGTCTGAAATGACAACGCAGTTGAAATGCAATATAAATGAAAACACACTCAGTTTAGCATACATTCTTAAAAAGATTCTTGTTTGGATTTATGGTTCCATAATTAATATCTATAGAACCTTTCTGTTGAACATGTTCTTGTAATGGAGAAAAGGTTCTACACAATAATTAGGTTAGAAATAAATAGTTCTTTTAAAAACCTCTGATTGAAAGGTTCTTTGGAAAACCAAAAATGGTTCTTCTAAAGCATTACTACGAAGAACCCTTTACAGCACCTTTATTTTTAATAGTGAGATTTTTAAGACCTGAGCCCAGATCTATGTTTGAATGTCTATATCTAGACAGGTGAAAGATGGACCCAGAACTAAGCAATGGTACATGTGTGGCTTAATATAGAGTTCTTTGAAAGAGTAACAGGACTATATTGTATAAATGTGTATGTAACCCAAAGCAGAACAGAAACTGCTCGCTTCAATGCAAGTGTACAGAAACAGCCGAGCTTTAAAAGATTACAAAATAAAGGTTACTGCTAAAAAACATATGAGTGGAGTTTTTGTGTCATTGTGTTTGATTCATGTTTTCTTTTTTAATGTAGAGCTCATATTTTCCTCCAGTAACTGTTTTTTATCTGACTGTTACGCACTTAAGGCAATACTGGAAAAAAAAAATGAAATGTCATAAAAGAAGACATTGTACGTCACAGCCATTGTAGACATTTATTGACATTTATTGACATGCTGACATTTATGTGCAGATGTGTGCTAGTTAAAACAAATTCCCTTGTCTTTTAACTGCTTCATAGGGCTGGCATTCAGTCAGCGTGTTACTGAGAATGTTACACTGCAATTAAAAGATATTTTGTACACAGTACATTATAGATTGTTTTATTTGTAGCTCCTTGCATGTAAGTGTGTGCATGTTTGTACATATATTATGTGGCATTCTAAAACTAATACAATTTTAACTACACTCACATTCTGAAACTTTCTTTAGAAAATGAATCAGATCAGTAATGAAACACATAAAACCATGATTAGTGAAGCAATGGCATGTCTCTTGCTTTCTGTCTCTCTTTTGCTCACTCTCTTTTTCTCTGTCTGTCAGTCTCTCTCTCTATCCAAAACAGTAAGCAGGTGAAGGGCAGTGTGTGAAAGAGGGAGGAGAATGACAGGAAGAGACAGCAGGTGAGGAAGCAATGAGATGACATGAGCAGAACACAACACAAACCACCAGATGAGACAGAAATTCAGATTAAAAGCATTTGAAGACATTTTGGATTATTCTTATAGTGAGGTACTGATTATTTTACATGTTTCACATTGTTATGTTTGCTTGTTGTTGTTTATGTATTTAACCTGGTGTGTTTTTTGTAACTTGATGCATTATTTAGAGCAAGAATCTCTGTTGTAAGGTGCTGACTGAAATTAAGAAAAATAAATAAAATCTTACTGATCATCTGTTATTTCATTGGATCCACCAGCCTGTCCTCCTTTTATAACTGTTAATGCTTTAATGGCATGTGGTCATGGGTGTGTTTGTACAGCAATGTGGATCTAAAATCTGATACATCACACTTCTCTGTTCAGTACTCTGTTCAGTACTCACACCCAGAGCAAGCACAGGGCTGACTATGTGGCATATTATGTGTGTTGTTTAAAGCTGTTTGTCTGATACAATTTTACTGCTTACAGATGCTTGTGACGTGGTTACTTATCACTATGGTGATGCTTACAGATCATTTGATGTATTGCCTCCCTACGGTAAGTTGATTTAGTATCTACAAGTACACTGTGTTGTGAAATTCCCTTTGATTTGTAGTAGATGCATAACCTGCATGATCAGATCTCTGTGTTTAGGCAATTTAACCTTAATATAAATTGTGATCCAGAATGTTTCCTCATGAGACGTGATTCTTGGTTGATTTAGCTAAGATGTATCTTAAAAAATGTTTTTGGACCTTCAGAAATACTGCTTCATTTTATTGGTTGCATCCATTACTTTTAAACATGCATTTATTTTTCTGCATTGTTGTTTTCCCAAACTAACTCAAACACTCTTTTGTGCTGGCTTTGAGCAGCACAGTAAAGCAAGACATCCCCGGGCCCCTGGAGGTTGTTCATTTTTGTGCCCACCAGGTGAGAGAGTGCAATTATTGGTGCAGTCGTTCTCAGAGTGTGTCATATAGCCTCACTTTCTCTGAATTTTCCCAACTTAAGTGTATTTCTGGCAAACGCTTCGGATTGTAGATGGTTATTTATTACTTTTTTACATCATTCTCTCTTCATCCTTTTTTCTCTCTTTTGCTCTAACTCGTGATGGGAAGTAGCACATCTTGACATAGAAACATAAACCACTTCCTTCATTAGAATGCCGCTTGTAACGTCCTGTTTTTTTATGCTTTTTTTCTCATCTCTCCCCAAGAGACCTCAGTCAGCAAGTATTATTCACATACTGTGTGTGTGTGTATGTGTCTGTGTTTGCGTTTTATTTGTACTCAAAAGTCAGAAAAACTTGACAAAACTGAGCAAGCTTGACAAAACCCTCATTTGTTAAAAGGCTAAAAAAGCAGAATGTTTTCTGTTTAGAGTTAAGGTTAGAGAGTGGGTGAGGGTTAGGTTATATAATTTATAACTAGCTGTGTTTAAAAACAATAGAGGTCTATGGAATTTAGATAGATATACAAGTAAACGTGTGTGTGTACGTGTGCACGCGCGTGCGTACATGTGCGCGCGTACATGTGCATGCAAGCACCCACATCCGCCTTTATGCTCTGACACATAGAAATTGAGTATCTACCCTTTGAAACAAAGTCTGAGCACAGTCAAATACAAATTTAAAAAAACAGTTCAAACAAAAATGGAAATTCTGTCATCATTAACTCATTCCAAACCCATGTGACTTATTCAGAACACAAAAAGAGATGTTTAGCAGAATGTCCAAACTTCTGTTTTCCATACAGCAAGTGGGTGGGGACCAGGGACAGCAGTGGTCCCCTCACACTGCCCTTCAAAAGTTTGGAAGCGCCCTAGAAAAGTGGGGTTTTGGATAATATTGGCATAAATTCTTTTTCATTTGTGATAATTTTTCACTGATAAGGGACAACACAAACTACAAAAACATATTTTATTACATAAACAGTTTATACATAGAAAAAATGTAAATTTTCGATTAATCAAAAAATTCACCATTAGCAGCTATTACAGCTCTGCATAATCTGGGCATCTGAGCTGTCAGTTTATTCAAACATTGACTTGATATATTACTCCAAGCCTCCTGAAGCATTGCCCAAAGATGATTCACACTGGTTGGACACTTCTTACGGACATCACGGTCCAGTTCCTCCCATAGTAGCTCAATTGGGTTGAGGTCGGGTGATTGGGGAGGCCATTCCATGACAGACAGAATAAATTATTATTGCTGGTCTTCAATGATAATGTCAGGTTACTAATGTATTTGCACCAAAAAATGATAAGGATTTATGCTGATATCGTCCAAAACCACACTTTGCCAGGGGTGTTCCAAACTTTTTAAGGGCAGTGTACATGGAAAAGAGCAGCTTGTAAATTCTCCTCAAGACCTATTTTTGTGTTTTATGCAAGAAAGTTTTACAGTTTTGAACAACATGAATCTGTGTAATTGAACATGAAATGTGTAATTTATTTTTGTCTACAATGTGTATTTGTGTTGCAAGGTAAATTACATTTTAACATCATATTTTCTTTTTACTTGTTATTTGTCTAATCTTTTTCCATCTGATTTGTTCCCTGCATTTCCACTTCCTCTTTTTCCTCTTTGCCTTCCTGTCTATCCATGAACTCTCAGGATATTACCTGTCAAACTGCAAGTGCTCTCCGTGTCCCTCTGGTTTTTTCAGCAGGCAGGAGAACAGCGACTACAGCTGTCACCGCTGTTTCCAGAGCTGCATACCTGGTGTGAATGTTAATTACACCCATCAAACTACATAGACAAAATGAACTGAGAATAGAAACAGGAAGTATTGCAAAAAAGTGTCTCGTGTTAACATGACATTTGTGTGTG
>JAZGTI010012225.1:0-15913 GCA_036877585.1 Botia kubotai | reverse complement strand
CCCATTTCCCATTGTTTTCTCAAGCACAGACGGTCTAGATTCCCAACTGAAGTCAAGGTGTTTTTTCTAGAGCAGTACCAATCACGAATCATTAATATTCACATCATTCACGCAAGTTATTATTTTCATTTGTGTTATTTACATATCATTTACTAATCTGGGAAGGAGCCGTGAAGGACGGAAATGAATAAACTGAAAAATCTGGAAAGATACGACACTTCAGACGTAATGAATGATAATTATGAAATAATAATGGTTTCTGATGAGCCTTTTCTAAAGATGACTGTGCACATAGTGTGACAGTGTGTTCCTTCACTTCGGTATCAAGGTCGGAGGAGAGTGTTGCCTTAATGAGCACAATGTGATCTGTGAGTGACACGTCACACTTTAGGGTTCTCACAAATTCAGCTCTGTAATAAAAAGATACATTGAAATAGAAAATATATAAAAACATGTTTATTAATACAGATCGGATGCCAGATCATTTTTCATGTTGAGTTATCCAGACATTTCTCAGTGCAATGTCCTGAATGTTCTCCACTTGGGATATGTTGTCCTTTAGGACAAGAAGCTCTGCGCTTTCAGAGATGGTGACCTGTTTACATCGGCCTCAAGGGACGGCTGTAAGACTTCTTAATACTCCTTTGAGCTGTTTTGCTGAAGGTAGAAAAGTTTTCTCTTGATTGTTAGCACGGCTCAGTGATAAAGCCGGCATGAACCGGTTTTATACTTCCACATCCATGCCTCAGGTTGAAGTCGTTTTAGATTTGCGAAACCAGACTTTCAAATTACAGCATGAAGTTTGGTCCACAATAGTTTATTTTGGACAAGAATAACTGGCTGTTTAGTAGCAGGATTATCAGATATTGATTCTATGAATATATTTAGCCCTGGAAAGTATTTAGACAGATTTGAGAATTTATGTTCGTTTGAAAGTAATGAGTATAGATTATTTCATCGACGTGTGAAAAATAAGCAGAAAATAAAGTTTACTTGCTACTAAGTTTTCTGAACAAAGCTCTACGAATTTATAGTTCAAAGATTTGATGCCATTAGCTTGGCAAACTTTGGCATATCAGGGGATTAGCTCATACTCAAAAGCGCTCATTGTTTCAAGCCATTTGTTTGATGACTGGAACTCCCGATGATCAGACGGTCCGTGAGCGGACGGTGTGTGTGCCGTCTCACGCAGAGACTAAAGTCATTTCGGAAAGAATGCCCGCGGGTGTCTCTCCGAGACCTTGGCGCCTTCATTAAGTCCAGACGGTTTGTTGTTCCCTGACCCCTAACCTTTAATTCACCTCAAACTCCTCATTTCACTCTCCTGTTGGCACCACTGAAGTCTTTAAGCCGTGCTGCCGGGCTGCTGCTGCACTGCAATGCTTCGTATAATCACAGCAAGCCATTCATCAACTGACAGAACTGCCCCCCAGCCTCTGGTTGCTAAGCCTGCTAACAGTAATTCTCAACCCCGTCTCATCAGTGGTCAAATTCTAGGCCATCAATCAAAGCCCATGATGTATTATCCCTGTTCGGAATGTCCGTGCTTATCTATAATTTGGGCGGTTATCATTTATGAGTTAGAGTTTTATGATGCGTGGACAGCCCCTCCCGCGTCCTGCAGTGAATCATCTCACCTAGACGCCACGGAAGAGCCTTTCATGGCCCCTGATGAGATATCATCTGTGACTGACTGTTCAGTTTAACAGCGGGCAGCATATTTTCATGACAATCCCAATGTAACAGTGATCCATGAAATGCCCTCCACCAAATCGCCAGTTAAAGTGGGTGTAATTTAGCACCGTACCGTAAGTGGCAGATAATTGCTCTTTTTCTGCTCAAATGAGGCCAGGACGATCATGTCTCCCATGCGGAGGGGTGGGTTGTATGCTAATCGTGGGGCGTCACTGGATTATGGGATATCACCACCCATTGATGTTTGATGACAGGTGTACTTACATGCCTATGTAAGTGCCCAATGTTGTTTAAAAGATTGTCAGCACAGCTCTGGCTAAAAGTGACAATGTTAGTGGCTTTGTCATGTGACCCATCTCGGCCGTCATGATTTTTCATGGTGCTGTTCTGTGTTGGTCAGAAATGTTAAATAGTTTTAGAAGGTGTACCAAACTTCCAATAGAATATGGTATAAACGTTAAAAGGCAGACTGGCAGTAAATATGAACAGGTGTAGTGTGTGTGTGTGTGTGTGTGTGTGTTTTGGAAGAAGTCAGATGCCAGTTTCCTAATTGCCAATAGCTGAGGATTTATTGTTAATGTTGAACCAGTCTCCTTTAACTACTGAGAATCATAACTTGAAATATAGATTCATTAAGCATGCATATGGCACGCCTTTCAAATGGGCCCATGAAATATTTCATCTGCAAGACAATGCCTGGCTGGTGAATGAACAATTGTTGTTAAAATGATTTATTGCTCTGCGCTGGGATCAGTTTTGTACTAGAGCCGGGTGATAGAGCTAAATATAAATTGCAATATATATTTTAGCCTTTTTTATTTTGTTTAATATCTCAATGTGCATATTTGCTCTAAAATGCCCGGATGAGGTGATTTTATTTTTTTGGATAAACATTTTTAATCAGGCAGGGTCCAAAGTTGTAATGCATTTAGAAATTGAAATACAATAAAATCAACTTTAAACCATGTTTCCACAGATTTTTCCATTTTAATTATATGCACCAATATAATACAAAGTCATAAACAGCACAATATTTTTACTCTTAGTATGTTATATGCAATATATCACCCAGCCCTAGATTGTACACAGAACAAAACAATTGCATATTTCTGCCGGTTTGTTTTTGCTGCATCTCTTTGAGGAAGGTTTTTTTTTGTCAGTTGGCTGTTAGGTGCTAAAATATGTATAAGCCTCGTTCACAGGAAAAGCTTGAAGAAAATGGTTGTCCTCTGGTTTGTAGGCCAGGCCTCTGCGGTCTTCTCACAAATGGTGTTTTGGCTGCTCATGTTGGCTGAGGGGATATAGCTGTTGCCTCTAATCAGTTTGCTTCTGTTGTGGGGCCTCCGACACAAGGGATGCTGGGAAGATGCAGAAGTGAAGCGGATTTTGCAGTGGAGCGTGTTGCATGCGAGCGTGTGAACGCTTTAGCTTTTCAGGTCACTGATTCTTAGTGTCAGCGCCTGCGTCAGGGGCATTAGAAAACAAAGCTAAGAGCACATGGCATGACAGGGCTGGATGACTGTGTCAGACTATTACACCCCACTGGCTCATGATCCATTAATGTGCCACTGTCTCTAATGACTGTTTGGCTAAGATGCTTTAAGGCCTGTCTCACACACACACACACACACACGATTAGACATGATACATTTGACTACAGCGACTCCTCATCTCTGCCTAACCCGTCTATTACAAATATGCTGTTTTTCTTCTGAAGGGCTGTTGAATAAAACATGTCGGGTAGTGTTGTCTATATTTTAAAAAATGTTTTACTGTAGTTGAATTTAAAGTGACCTTGTCATGATTGTTGTGGCACAGCTAAGTAGTCAAGATAATTACGAGATGAGTTCTGTAGATGAAACTAAGAGAGACTAATAGGCCTGTGCCATACAATGACAAATTTATTTAAACTTGGCAGCGTTAAAGAAACCACTCAGCCAGTACTAATATGGCTCCACTTAAATCAAACTACAGCTTATCTGGTCATTAACACCAAGCTTTTCATTTAAATCTCACATTCACAAGTTTTCTATTTTTTGTGACAGTTTTAAGGAATTCTAATGTACAGTCAAAAAAATCACAGGTTAAGGTTTTTTGGATGTATCAGTGTTGCTAGGACAGGGTGTGGGGTGTTCATACACTTGAGTTACTGTATTATCATTGTGCTGTGTCTGTATCATACTAGTACAAAGGGCCATTGCTTAATTCACATGTTATTGGGACCAATGATTAGTCTTGTTTCATAAAGGTGCATAGTGGGGCAGCCCATGTATTTTAGGTATTGTTAACCACAGTAGCTAGTGCATGATTAAGTTATGACTTCCATAATTAAGTTATGGCTGCCATGGTAATACTGTAGTATTTGAGGTACCATGTTAATGTCATGTCATATGAATTGGCACATTTCTTTATATACTGTAATTTACTGTAGGTACACAAACTGTATGACATTTTAATCAGTGACCTTGGAGATGCATAGCAAGTCCACAGCACAGTAGCATAAGAGCTATTTTAGGATCCTGAAAATGCATTGATTTATATTGGCGCATGCATAAGTGTGCTCAATCCGCGTAGGTTAAGGCATTATGAAGCAGGGTAATCAGGTTTGTCTCATATCTGAGACTGTGATTGCTAATGGTTCTTTTTACCTCATAGTTCCAAACGATTTTTTGATTTCACAATATGTCAGGCAAAGACAGAGAGAGAGAGAAAAATCAATTTTTTTCCTCCGTGATGATTTATTTATTGTCTCTGCTGAAGAGCTTCACTACTCCATCACAAACACACTGCAGGAATCCATAAGGTTGTAACCTCATCATAACAATTCACTGCCAGGCTGGTAAATCACTTTGTCTAAATGTCGCAGCTAACATAAGGCCTGACTTTTGGGATTCACTATTTAACTAATCGGCGCAATCTGCTCGCAGCGTGTTTTGGAATAGCTGGCAAAATCTTCTCTAATCATGTAATTCATAAAACCACTATCAGAAATGTCTCTCAAAGCATGTAAATGTCAACCTGTCGGCCCGCCGCCTGAATTTTTGCGACACAGCGATTATGCTCTGAAGCGATCAAGACAGGCTGCGGCTGAACTGAAGATCTTTGCCAGCTGTAGGCAATCTGCTATTTTCTCCAGCCAGCGTACACTATATGCACCCCAGCTGTGCCCTACATGCTTCAGATAGAAATAACTTTGGAAACATTAAAGTTGTGTTTTAAAAAGCAACGGATCTATCTAACTTTACAGGAGAGCTGTCTGAATGTATGTGAAGCTCAGTGCTGACCATTACAATCGTCAAGACAATCTCAGATTGATCGATTGTATTATTTAGTTGCTTTTTAAGAACAGGTATGAGAGGAGTTTTGGCTCCGTTGCAATATTTATCCCTGACTAACTAGTGCGCTTCACATGAATTATGTCTCTGTAGACCTCGTTTTTAAGGTCTACTGTACTTTTTTAAGCTCTTTTGAAGGAAATTCGATTTGAAATTAGTAAAATGAGTAGCTCAATAGATCCATAAATTATTAGATAATGTAAACGTGAGGTAAATCTTTAAAAAAATCCAAAAGTTAAAATGCTGTATTACTTTACTGTATTAACCAAAGCACAAATCCTGTTTTTAAGAATTATCACCAATAACAAATTAAAGCCGTGTGTATTTGCATGTTGCTCATAGATTCAGGCAGATTTTGAAGTTGGTACCGAAGCTTTCTGTGTTCCGAGCCTGCTATGATATGAGCTAAACAAACCAAGCAGATCAATGTCAGGAGAGCAGACGCTCTGCTGTGCACTCGGCTGTCTGCCTCTGCCCACATCGCCCACTAGAGTAGATCTCCACCCCTAGTGTTTGACACTCTGTGTTCAGCTCTGTTAATAAAACATCAAAGCCTTCAGTGGGCAGTAGCTGAATAGCTGTCCTTCAAACGGACAGCCAAAAAGTTCACTACACTTTTTATTGCTCATTTTATTTGTGTGAACAGTCCGGAAATGACCTCCTTGTCTGAGAGCCGTGCTCTTTAGTGTTGTCGCTCTCCAAAAAACTCAAAATAACATCCACTCTCTTTTTTACTTACCTGAGGTTTGTGTCCCATTTTGCGAGATGGTCAAGAGAGTATTTATACCTCACCCATTGAGAACCTAAGATAAAATAGGACATTTACACTGCATCACTGCCTCAGCGAGGAGCAGAATGTTCATTTATTCATCCTGTTATTCACTTAAGGGAACAAATGAAGCCTTCTTTGGGGTTTTGCTACATCTCTTGCCATTTTTAGCTAATTGTGTTTGTTGTGACAATCAGTGATGACATCATGGATGAGTCAAAGTGACCTGCAGTTAGCCGCGACTTCGCATGGGAAAAATAAATTACAGCGAGTAGATTAGCAGAATGTATACGGATACAGAATGTTTAGCCTGTAATTAGCCTATAACTAAGCCGTTTACCATTGCCAAGCAACGTAGCAACTTGGCACATTAAAAGAATAGCTCGCCCTAAAAATAAAAATATTGTCATGATTTACTCGTCTTCATTGTGACCTTGAGTTATTTTTCTTCCGTGAAACACAAAAGATGCCCAAGCTGTTGTCTATATAATGAAAGTAGATGGTGATTTATCCCAAACCCCCAAAAGAACAGAAACAGCATAAAAGTTTTAAATAGTTCATAGGAAATGTGAGAAACTATATTCTTAGTCCTCTAAAGCAGTATGCAGTAGCTTCCTGTGAGCAACAGACCGAAACATCTGCTATTTCACAAATAATTTTGAATGTGCAATCCAGTCAGATTGCACAGACAAAACTGTTCATTTTAAACTAAAACTTTATAGGTTTATCTTTTCCCTAAGTTGTGTTCATATTACTCAGCTTTATCTGTAAAATACACCGCCGGGGGGAGTTTTATAGGTTTATTTTGCTGTAATTTACATGCATTCAGTTTTCAGAGCTGTTTTGCTGAGATGCATCTCCTCTCAGTGGGCTATATTTAACTATTATTACAGCAAAGCAACGGTAAACTCGTTGGCGTGTGTAACTACCGTAATTTAACTCGCAAAACTTCTCAGCTGCTTAGCTGTCGGGAAAAGCAAAGAGCAAAGTTTTCTCTCATGTTTTGTCATGCAAGAGGGGCTTGAGGGGGTTATAAGACATCAGCTTCCCCACCCCTGCTGTCAGCCTGGCGGGCAGCTTCCTCCACCTGTCCCCCTCCTCTGCCCCAACCTCCATCCTGATCCTCCATGAAATAGATTCTTTCAGTCCATCTTCTGCTCCCATGTGTGCATTAGAAAATTGGAGTCTCCGGAGTGACCCCAATGCATTTAGAGAGGATTTGCTTTGCTTAGAAAGTGCTAAAGATGTTTGGTTGGCGGATATGTGTTTTGTTGTCCGACTGTATCAGTTTGTGTACTTTGTGTTTATCATCACAGAGGGCGAGTGAATGTGGGCGCCCGCATGTGTATTTATGGCTGCTATGTCAAATAGTGAAGAAAATTGCAATCTTTTCCTCCACTAATGCATACCCATCAGCTGCAAGAGGTTAATCCTGATGGGAAATAGCACCTTTGGCCTTTCTTCTACCTGCTTTATAGCTCCTGTCTCACTCGAAACAACTGAAATGGAGATAGAGATAGAGACAAAGATGTTGAAGGGTCAGGTAGATGGAAGCTCTCCGACAAAGCCGTTGGGTTTGAGCGAACAGCGTCTGTTTGGTAATATGTGCTTTTATTCTTCATTTTTCTAGACCTCGCTTGAGTTTTTGTCAAGTTGGATGTCAGGTTGGAAAGAGGCTAATCACAGTCTTTTCTTGCTCTCTTTCTACCGTGTAAGCCTTTAAAAGGAAACAGAAAGCCACTTTTTGAGTGGTCTGGTTTTGTTTCTTTGTACCAGAGAAAGCCACCTGTGAGCACCTAATGGAACGTCTTATGGGTAGCCCAAGTCACTCATCTCCAGTCCCGAAAAGGTTCACGTACAGAGAATTGCTCAGCTCTCCATCAGCTTTTCTTCTTGCGTTTCCAAAGACTCTTTGAATTGCAATTACACCAAAGCATCAAATTCAGAGAATGGGTATACTTTAATACAGCGCGTGTTCATGCTGTTCTGAAATAATAAAGGTTATCATCATATTTTCCACCTCAATGTTGCCCTAAGGCAGTGGTTCCCAAAACTCTGCCGGGCCCCCCTTTTGCAAAATAGAAACAATTCAAGCCACCCACCCCCCATATACACATACACACAAAATATAACATTGGAAATATATCAAATTTCATGTTCCGTTGATTCACACAGTGAGACGCATATGAAACATTTTCCCTACAACCAATACCATATAAATATTTTGAATGTTTATACTGCTCAAGTCACAAACTGAAGCCATTAATAATAATCAATAGTTAATAACATTGCTTAAAGAATAAAAACGATAGTATTGTAAAAATATTATTTTGAGTATATTTTGCCTGTTCCTACTAACAATTATTTGATGATTATTACTAATACTTGTGTTCCTCTCAGATCGTTAGTCAACAAATTCACATTAAACACAGCTAGTGTCATTAAAAGTCTCGGGCACAGAGGTGAATTTTTAATTGAACGGACATAAGTACTCGCTAAAATGTGGTTCACTCACAGATCATTTTGTGTTTAAAGCTCATTCGGGTGCATTTTGACACATTTAGGCTGATTTGTGGAACTGTTGGGAGATGATAGCCATGCATTATCACACTGGCAGGGTAATCAGCCAGTCAGAGTGCTACATTAGCCACCGCCCCCGGTCACATGACCTTCTGTCTGTATTTTGTTTGTCTGTACTTACAATCAAATGAATGTGAAGTCACATCATGCTTAAAGGCAGTTTAAGGGACTCTCTGAAACTTCACTGGCTGTTGTCAGACAGTTAGAAATGTTTTGTTTACACACTCACTGATCTCATATTTCATAATATTTGTTTTAATTTTTGTTTTGTCAAGTATACACCCACAGGACGCCAAAAAATCGATCTGCCTGTCAGTCTGTCCATCCGTCCTAACAGACTTGTCACTCTTTCTTCGTTCTAGAGAGAAACTGGGAGTAATTTTCTGGCCCTGCGTGTGTGGGCGGTGAAATGTAGGCAGGGTGTTTCTAAGATGAATCTCATTGCTCTCTCACCAGCACGTAGTGCCACAAAATCCCATTAACAATCTCTCAGCTCTGACTCGGCCGCACACAGTCTGGCTGCACAGGTGGGTTGTCATCTTCCAAAAGAAGAGCAGCCCCCTCGTTCTGTACCGCCGCCCCCCCGTAGATGATTGTGTAGTCCAGCAGTCTGACTATAGTGAGAATTGGGGTAAACACAACGGGAAGGTCCCGTGACTTCCTGGAACAAATAATAACAACAAATAATATATGAATCTCTGATTCGGCACATCACTCGAAACGGGTGCTTACATATAGAGAATATATATAAAAGGTTTTCATGTTGCATATTAGTTGGAAATTATAAGGCCACAGTACAACATTACAGGTGCAACTTCTGTTGTGAAACATTGGCATATAAAACAACGCATTACTGATTGGTTTATCATTTTTACCCTATTCTAATTGATGCTCTATCATTTGTATAATTTCAACAAAACCATATCTGTGATTATCTTTGTGACATACTTCAAAATGTCACAGAACTTTGTATGGCCAAAAACACGTACAGGGTAAAAATACATGCTTCCGTCAGCTGGCCCAGATTTCTCTCACGCTGGTCCCAGGCCATCAGGCCATCCACATTGTTGAGCCCTAACAAATACATTTAATTGTACTGGATTAAAAATTGCACCGTGTTGAGCCTCAGATCCTGCAGCCAGTAATAAATCATCCCAACAATACGGTTTGTTTATGGGATAGTGCTTGTAAATATTATTTCAGCTGTGAGACGGACACACACCGCAAATATGCAGGTCAAGGACTATTGCTCATCTCTTTCTCTCTCTCTTATTTCTCATATGCACCCATCTTATTCTCACTTTCACTGGTCATGACATTAAAAACTATCAATTTGTGGTAAAACACTTGTGAGGCCCAAGGCATCTCCAGTAACCCTTGAAAGGAAGTACCAAGATATTTGTCATTGTATTTTTTCTCTGCTTTTATATATCCCCGCAAATGTCATATGAAATGAGAATCTGTTGGCGGTCTGGATTACTTCGGATGCTCTGTGCCATGCGTCTAAGAGTCAGTCATAATTTCTCTGCCCCAAGGTGGCCGTGACATTTGTTGTGGGTTCAGAAGTTCATCAGCAGACCACAAATGACTTCACCCAAATCGGAAAACCTTTTCTAATGGGAACGGTTGCTCTCGGTAAGACTCACCTCCCTTTGTGTGTGTGTGTGTGTGTTTGTGTGTGTGTTTGTGTCCAGGATACAGTGGCCTTTTGACACCAAAATCACACTTAAAAAATACAAGAATGTTATTGGTTTAGAAACAAGTGGCATCTGCTAACAAAAGATGCTACTGTAGATTCTTTGTCAGAAAGCCATTTTTGCAATGCAGCTGGTCCCAAAATCATTATAATAGGTGTATAAAATTGTTTGTTCTAGTTGAGTAACCACAGGTTACTCAGAAAATAACCAGTTCTGTCATCATTTACTTACCCTCGAGTACTGTAATTCTAAACCTGTGTGACTTTTCTTTATTGGAACATATTTATTGGAGATTTTGAAGAATTATACAAGGGTTTTTGTGCCCTGTTTCTTTATACTACAATAAATGCCACTTGGCATGGTCTTATAATGCAAATTCCAATTTTAAGCCTGGCTCTAAGTGTCCAAATGTTTTTTGAAGCCCCTGTGTGCCAGGATAAAGATGTTGTGCTTCTCCTCTCCTGCAGTGTGTGGGCAGCAGTGTGTCAGTGAGTTTGTGAAGTGAGGAGAACAGAGCGCTACAGAGACACCTCTGCTTGCTCGTTGCAGCTGGTGTGCTGAGCAGTTAATGAAAGTACCTCTGGAACCTTATCGCCGTGACAATGTAGATGTTAGCCGAGAGTCCGGGGAATTTTCTCCCCTCTCTGTCCCTTCCTCTAATCCTGTTAATTGGCTGCCACACTCAGAGCTGTAAGGTCCTGAGGAAGCCATCCGTCCCTGGCCCGCAGGAGGTTTCTGTCAACAGAACAAACAAAATCCGCCCGTCAGCGCCTCACATGTCGCCTTACACTCATTTACAGCCAGCTTCTCTGCGACACCTTCGAATAGACAGCTGCCTGCTCAACGGCTTTTTTAAAGGGTCCAGCCTACGCCCTGCGGTACCTCCGGGCCCCTAATGGGCATCTTCTTTGAAGAAGTCACAAAGCTAGGCTTTGTTTACAGTGTCAGCGGAGTCTATCAGTCTCCACCCCGACCGACAAGAGGAAGGCAATGAGCTGGCTTGGTGTCAAACCAGTAACATTTTACCAAAAACACGCGTCAGCATGCTGTGTGATGTTCTGGAGGTTGTTAGCAACTGTTAGCAAAGATTCTATAGAATACGCACAGAAAGTGGAGCAGCCTCGAAAGGACTCGCGGTTTGGTTTATTTGTCTGAATACCAGCATTGGGCTCCTGGGAGAATCTGCAATTACAAGGGCTCTTACCTTTCACTGTGCACCATCTGTTGTAATGCGCCGGGTTTAGTCCCCCGCTCCTTGTTGGTATTTATCTTACTGATGATTTTCATTTTGTGCAAGAGAAAAAGAGAGTTGACTATTGAGTGACTATTAGCACTTTTACAAGAACATTTATAGAGCTGCTCTCAATCCTCTAGTTTTTATTAACAATTACTAAAACTAAGAGTCGACTTTTGTTCCTAGAAATCCTAGTCCTGCTTCTGTCTATAGTCTGTGTCTTTCATTTTTAGTTTCAGACTGCGACTGATCTCTTTTTATTGTGATTTTGCAACATCGTGAACATCGACGTGTTCGTCATCAACACATCAGCTTCCAATCAGAAATTGTGGCTCCTTCAATCAGAACTCCAATACAAAACTTTGTAGTCTTTTTAATCTTTGCCTTGGTTTTTATGTCTGACTCTTTTTTTATTGTTCGTTTGTTTGTCTGATTGTTTAAAGATGCACGTAGACACAAATCAGCATTACAAATGTCCTAGCTGTTTCCCTGTGTGTTTTAGCACTATTTTGATATTTCATATACTGACTGGTATTTGTTTTCTTCCAATAAGGTGGGATTGTCAACGTCATGCCATTCTTGTTTTCAGAAATCTCCCATGTGAAAAGACAGGTAAGCATTCCTCCCTCTTCTGCGTTCAGCTGCTAAATGGAGAGAATTCTGCCTTGTAATGAATGTGTTTTAAACAGGTCTTATGGTTCAGAAGAGCTGTATTAGGAGGACTGGTTACATGCACACTCTTAAATATACTATGGTAAGTGTGGATCTCTCTGTTATGACCTTTTCTTATCCACTTGGTAATCTATGTCTGTTAAGGATATGCCATTTAAGGAATGATTCTTCCTAAATGATTTATTCACCTCCATTTCGTTCCAAACCTGTGTTTTTTGTGTGTGTTCATCAGTGGTTCCTGCGTGTCTTGTATCCGATTACAAAGCGCAGATTTTAAAACTGAGCATATTAAAATTGCACAAATAAGGTTTCAGAGCTACATGAGCAATGTAGCTGTTATTATGTTTTTTTGTGTTTACGTGAACCACAGAAGAAAAAAAATCATGCACGTTTAGATAAACATGAGGGTGAGTAAACGATGACAGAATTTTCATTCGGAGATTACGCACTATCAACCAAATGGAGCAGCTGCGTTGCCGGGAACGTTATCTTTTGTTTCGGAGGTGATGTGTCCTTGAGTTTCATTTAAACGTTAGACTACTGTCAAGTTCAACGTTGACAACGCAAAGCCCTCCGTGTTCATTTTGCCACAGCAAAAGCACTTGCCTTGTTATAAACTGACCCAGAAAGAGCTGAACCAAACAGCTCTTATGTGAGAACAGGGATACAGGTGATGGGGGACGGGGGGGAACTCCCTCCTGAACTGCCCGCTTGTCGTCTGTGTCTGATGTCTGTCTGATTTTAGCACACACTGAAAAACTCTCCGACACACCCGCGTTCCGTCTGATCATCTGTATAGAAGTTATTTGAGTTACCAAACGGTACCGTTACTCAAGAGACCCAAAGCAATTATGTTGCGGCAGATGAGATGAAAGGAGAAGGCTTCTGGAAATGAGATCTCATGTCTGACTCTTTGGAGACCCAGAATGCATAGCTACGGTGCTGCCAGTGTGGTAGAAGTCACGTTATACATTTCAGTCTTCAGTTTACTACAGTCATTTTACAATGGTTGACTAGTTGTCCCGTAAATGACTAGTTTTAGATTTTTAATTTTATACATTTTTTTTACTTTTTTAGAGTTAACATTTTTACGTTGGCGCTTCAATTAGTTGACCGCAAACTAGTTTTACGGTCGTAGTTACTAGCCGTATAGTCTCCTGTAATCTACAGGATTTATTCTCCTCCTTTATCCACTCTGCTTTCCATTGCAGTTGAATTGTTATTTGAAGACTGTCTTAAACACAGAAAGGATGTGCACAGTTTAGTCCACTTAAAGAATGCCATGATATTGTAGAATACTTGTTGACAGCGAGTTTTGCTTTTGTTGTTGTACATCAAAGAAAACGTTATTAGCCTGTCTTCTCATATATATTTAATCAGGCCCAATTCTGTTGTGTTAGACGACCAGTTCCGTCAGCTGCTGTCTTTCTGCAGCTTCATTTGATTTGCTGTTTCTTCTTTCTCCACAAGCATTTACTCTTGTACTTTTGCCTGTTTGGTTTAATTGTAGTCTGTATCACCCAGTTTTACTCAGTGAACATTAAACCTTAAAGACTCATGTTGCAGCATCCTGAAGCTACCGGGCAGTTATTATACTCCATCTTTTACAACAGCTTTATTCTTAAAGATATTTACAGATATTAGTATTTTTAGCATTTTAAAGTTATAAAGGTTTATAGTCTTAAAGTTTGCTGTGTTAAAATGTTTTAACTTGTGTTACTGATAGTAAGCCATTTTTTGGTTGTAAACGCCGTGGTGATTTTTAAATATTGTGCTGCCAAAAAGTATGTATTTTTGTCCTTCTATTTAGAAAAATATTTAAATAAAATAATTTGATTTGAGAGGCAAAACTGTGTAAGGTTTTACCTTTAAAGATTTTGTCTTAGCCCTGGCTAGTTTTTTCTTGTTTAAGCATAAACCAAACAATTTATGAGTTAATACTGTTTTATAGATTTTTATAGATTTTTTTCTGGCAATAACATGTCAGCCAGTGGTGTGTTTGGGGTGGGGTCATCTGTTTTCAGCCAATCACAGACGGCTGTGTTTGGGTGCCAGGTTTCATTTTTAATTTGCATGATATAATGCAATCAAATCTGCATTGCATAAATGATTTCCCTCATTTACATTGCAATTGCTACATAATTTCAACAATGGCCACAAACAATACTCATACATTTCAGCATAATTTGTCTCAATATCCAATTACATATTCCAATTACATATTTCCCTAAGAAATGTGTTCAACTCCCATAAACACTTTGTTCGAGAAGTGTCTAATATTTAATGTTCTTTTATCAGCACTTTGCATCAGGGCTCTTAACCTGACCTGTCAACTGCAGAGTGATTTCCCTTTTTTTGTTTTGCCAGCTCATAACTTCAATATCTAATTATCAAACTGAGCATAATTCTATTTCCTCTCTTATACTGAGAGAGCAGAGGAGAGCTGCATTGGTTTTTATTGAGATCTTTTGAAGCATAGCCTGTACAGATTAGCAGATAAATCTCAGGTGGCCCCTGAAGAGCGAGGAAAACAGTTGTATGAAGTTTTCGAAGCAGACAATTTTCCTTTGATTTTTGTAAGCTATATCAAATCTGTGTTTCAAGATCTTTTCGCCTTTTGAGCTACAATCACAATATCAACTTTTTGCTTTACTTGACTTAAAAATGTTGTTGTTTAGGGAACTTGGGGCCGTTATAACTTATTGATATAACTAACACTTTCATATCATATAAATACTAATGCTTCCATATTATTCTTAATATTACAGAATAACCTAGTTTTGTTCTAGTCGTACATGCAACCAACAGTCCCCTTAAACCTCAGAGCAGATCTCTGTGCTATCTGCTGATCTCATCCAGTATATCACCACGGCGACGCCGCCGTTGTCAACCTTTGCGTTACGTATCGTCGTTCTGGCGGTTAACAACTCACTCTTTTGTCATCTCTGAGGTACGACGCCGCAAATGCCCCCTGCCTCTAATTTACTTTGGTTTGGGTGGCGGGATACTATCGTAATAGAGTCATCATCAGCGACTGAGCGGTCGGACTGGAGCTCGCCTGTGGGCGCAACATTAATGAACCCTGCAGCCAATGATGACTGTGACTGATGGATGATTGCTGGAGGATCCCGCCATGCTAGATTTGTCACCAGAATGAGACCCTTTCTCACCGCCCCTCCCACCAACCCCCCCTCCATGATTCCTGCGCGACAGAACATCAGAAACGTCACGCGGCCTGTTTGTCAAATGATTAAGTCTTCCAAACGAGCTCAGAACCATCACGCTGTGACACATCACGTCTGAAGAGCGCCATAAATCGCACGACGTTTGAAAAGCGAGACCGCGATTGATATGAATGCATTGCCGCGTAAATGGTTTGGTCCTGATCGAAGTACGAGGGGATGAATGGCGCCACTGTCATTATTAACGCTTGTTAGAGCACGCCGCGGCTTGTAATCATTTCTGGTCGCGCGGAGCGTGGGGACTTTTTAAATCATCCCAAACTCATGGAGTGCCATTAACCCTGAGTGGCTGTGTTAGTAATCTAGACTCAATGTTTGACAGAGTACTTACCATCAGGTAACTCTCTCTCTCTCTCTCTCTCTCTCTGTGTATCTCAGAGGGCAGTTAAGATATTCTGACAGTTTCTCATATCTTACATTTACACTTGCATTTATTCATTTAGCAGACGCTTTTATCCAAAGCGACTTACAAGCCACAAGAGCATTAAACAGTTTGTCCTAAGAACCACCACGCCGAGTCTACAAGCTACATTTACAAGTGGATTTTGTATTCTGTTACATAGAGAAAGGATGAACAGAAGTTTTGTGTTTGTAGGAAAGAGAGTTAGAGCATTAGGGATTGGTCAGGTGTGTGTGAAACAGGTGTGTTTTGAGTTGTTTTTTGAAGGTTGTTATGGTCTCAGCAGCTC
>JAZGTI010012224.1:0-15913 GCA_036877585.1 Botia kubotai | reverse complement strand
AACCAGCAAATCAAGGTCTTCTGGATTACTCAAAGATTACTCACTACACACGACAGTGATAAATAAGGGCAGCTTATCAAATTTTGTATCCAAAATGACAATGACGAAGGCCATTAGATTATGTAGTCATAGGAATCTGAAACATGTCTGTTCACCAAACCATTTTTTGGTTATACTTCTGTTGGAAAACAACATAGTCCATCACAAGGAACAATTTCTGTGGTAAAAGTCCCATTTTGCCCCAAGGTCCTGGGAATTAGTCTTACTAAAATGAACTGACTCAGGGTCACAAGGAACAGAGGCGGATAAATGTTACAATTTTACCTGCATTTTCAGCCACAATAAAAGTGTAAATGAGGGTTAGTCCACTGTACCGAGGAAGGCCTCCGAGATGATACTAATGATCCTCCAGGCAGAAGCACATTAATTCCATTGATATATGTGAAATGGATGTCCCTGAGTTATAATTTATTCCCTGAATATTTGCTGCCTCAGAATGTGAGGGGAAATCTATGCTCTTCTTGTAATGGCCCTTTAGACTGAATGGAATGCCATTGGCTGAGGGTCTGTAAGTGTGATACCTTGGAATAAAACATTAAATATTAGGTCCATGTCTGTGCCAAACTGTGCCATGCTGCTAACTAAAGTTAGGTTAGGTTTATTTAAATATTCTCAAAACATAAGCAGAATCAATCATTCAATATATCCATCCATCTATTCATCTGTCTATCCGTCTGTCTATCTATTTTTGAATTCCAACAAGCTGAATCTGATCCTTTGTCGCACTACAGTGCTGCCTAACAAACGTCAACAAACGTGATATAATGAACAGGAAGTAAAGGCTGTCAAGTCCTTGATGAGAGACTACAACCAGTTCATGACCTTAGGATGTGTATAACAATGATAACACAATGATATAACAATGTCTCATTTAGAAGAATAGCTGACCATTACACCTCATTCTCGCACATTTCTTCACTCAGCATTCTGCTGTGTAGGTAAGTCTGTGACAGCACACGTTCGATTAGTGTTCTCTGAGGGATGCGACAAATGTTTATCATTGCCCTGAGGTCTCTCAGGCCTGACTGTGCTATACGACTTCCACGTATAGATCTAGTTGAGGTGGGAGTTCCCTTCTGAATTACACTGCTGATTTCACTCCCTCCAGCATAATACATCAAAACATGGCAAAACCGCACAGTCAAACTGTCTGTCTCCAAAGGAAAACTTTTTTCTGTTTGTATCTTATCTTCCTTCAGGGTTGTTTGATATCAAACCACTGATATACTACAGCAAATATTTGAAACACTACATACTACACATTATGGGATATTTATAACATTTAGAAAGGAAAATTGGAATTTAAAAATATGATAGTATAAAAATATGATATATATGTGTGTGTGTGTGTGTGTGTGTATGAAACTTTAGATATTAAATTGATTTCTAAGAAGGTTTCATGATGAATTAATGAACGAATTACCTTCTTCATAATAAGCACCATTTAATGCATAAAAAATCAATTACGGTGAATTGAGATGGAAAATTAAGGTGCATGTCTTCTCACATTCTAAGGTAGGACTCATTATAAGAAATACACCAACTCCCAGCAATCTGCTAACTTTACTACTTATGAAGTTTCTAAAATGAAAAAATCAAAAACATCATGCAACAACTTCCATCATCTCAAGCATGAAACTTTCCCTATAGCGTCATGGGCAGTAAATGAATTCCCAGTCATTCTGAACCAGGAGTCTCCTCCACGGCACACTACAAACGCTTCCTAGCCCCAGCGGTGCTAATTAGAGTCAGGATGTGCATCGGGACCTACTTAAAGTGATGATGAAGGAAGAGATGATCCACAGTGAGCTCACCTTTACAGCACCTAAACATTCTCATTTTCCAGCTGAATTCTTACCCATTGATTTTGCATTATTTCAGATTGCCAACCAAAGAAAGCGTCTTTTGAACCTCATTGAAAATGAATTGCATAATTATGTTTTGCACCGCGAATAAACAATGGGTATCATTATAGATGAGCAATTACGAGGAGGCGCGCATGACTCCCGTGTTTTTAAAAGCATTGCAAGTTGTCTGTCGCTTGTTATGATCAACTGCTGTGGTATTGTTTTGATTCAGAACAAAACTGAATAGGAATAATATGAATAAACTGAATAGGGACCATCATTTGCTGTCTGATCAGCCAATAGTTAATTCATGCTTGACTCACGGCAGATCAAAGCTCTTTTGAGAGAACTTTGGGTCTTCATGTAGGTTAAGACCAAAGTGAAGATGCCCATCGATTTTAAAGTGAATGCAAGGAGCAGCATTATTGACTGTCGTAGCCTGAAACTCATTCCATTAGTTCCACAAATGAAGGTCTAAGACATTCATACAATCAATCTTTAATGTGTTCTCACCACTGAAAGATGATGGGGTCTGTTATATCAGCTAACACTTTTAGGTAGTAATAATGTTTCCTTAACATTTCCATTAAGTGATAAAAACATTAAAACGTCATTTTATGAACATTTAAAACATCCAGTTTTTTAGAAGTATTAATGTTATTGCTTGGTTATTGAAACATTTTAACTCTGTTTTTAAACCGTTCCAGTAACTACTTAGGAATAATGTTTTTAATACAATATATAACGTAAAGAAAAATGTTCTACTAATGCATTAACTGCAAGAACTTTTTGCTAACTTTGAGAGAACATTTACATAATGTTAGCCAACATTCTGAAAACATTCCCTGTTGACTAGAACGACAGTGCCTGAAACTGATAAGCCATTTAATGTAAACTGGTTGCAAATTATTGCCACATTGTCTACAGCTTGGGCTCTTTATTGTCTCCCAGGGTTGGGTAGAAAACAACAGAAAGACAGAATATTCATGAGATTTACACAGGACACTCAATGGAACAGCAACACTCGGAGGACTAACCTGGCAGCCTGGATACCTTCTGCAAGTCAAGAGAAAGTCATTACTGTTTAGCATGACATGCACGCACAACCACAACTCAGGTTTGCTCTCTTAGCTCCATAAGAGCTTTTCTCATCTGCCATTTTCAATATCATGCCTCGAGGCAGTTCTGATACTGTGAAATGTGCTGTGAAAGTGATGGGGGAATCCCCTTTGCTACTTTATTCAGTACAGTGGCCTCCTTAGGTGTCTAAACTAAAGTGGGACAATTGGAAGACAATGAATTCTGACAAATATGCAAAAGTATGGCCATAAATATGAGCTAGGATATTAGTTCTGACATTTTCTTGTAATGTATTTGTCAGTCATGTGCTGACTGCTATTTAATGACCTGCTATAATGGAATAAAGAGGGCTGACATGCACATGTCGTTTTCAGCGGTTTCGATTGCATTCGAAGTCGTATCGATGAACAAGAATGTGTTGAATGTGGTGCATAAAACTGAGTGTTTTATGCACCTTGTAATATGGCTCCATGTATATTGATATGGTGATGTAACATTGATGTGCTGGGCTCATTAAGGGGAACGTGTCTTGCATCAACCTCCTGTGATGGCGGGGTAATCTCTCCATAGAGTGTTTAATGAATATTGCACTTTATATTTGGCCATAAAAATGCAATCAGGATGTCATCAAAGAAAATCTTGCATTCACTGATGTGTAGGTGTAGTGAATGGAAATCACAATACATGCATATTATGATTGGGTAATTACAATATGCATGTATGTAACGTTGATTACATACATGTATGTTAAATGCCTAAGTTGCCAAAGGGATTCTTCCAACTAGTTCTGCTCTCTATTTTTGCAGTGTTGGTAGGGTAGGTTCTTGATGTATTTAATTTAAATTTTAAATTTTTATTTTTTTAAAGTATTTCATTTTTAAGGCTATTTTTTATTTATATAGGTTTGCTATACTTGCAGCTATAGAAAAGCTTCCATTTAAATTTACATGTATGCATTTGGCAGACGCTTTTATCCAAAGTGACTTACAGTGCATGCAAGGTATACATTTAATCAGTATTAGTGTTACCTGGGAAACAAACCCACAACCTTTGTGCTGCTAACACAATGCTCTACTAATTGAGCTACAAGAACACATTATGAACACATTATGAAGATGCATTCATTATATGTTCATTATAAGGACACCTGATGAACAGCTATTAATTATTGTTTTTTTAATTAAACATTTTGCAGGGCGTCTAAAACATGCATAATTTGAGAGAAATTGACTCCTAGGAACAGATATGACTTTAATTTTGAGCTTGAGGCTGGATGTTACACTCTGTTGAGGCCAGCAGTATCCGCTGATGAAACTAAGGGGATGAAATAAAGGGACTGAGGGATCTCAAATGTTAGCCAATCAGATAATATGTAAAGCAAACTAGAATATGGTCGTATCAGTGAGCCAGTAAATATCATACTTTTGTTTATGTACAGCATTAATGTACAGCTGCTTTGAAACAATGAAAATTTGTAAAAAGCGCTATATAAATAAAGTTGACTTGACTTGACTTTATTTTTTAGTTACAGATCTTTTAAAATGTAAAAAATGTATAATAAGCGTTAATGACTGAATATTTTATAAATTTAAATTATGTAAAAATGTGGATTCACTGTAGGAATCACTATTTAGATTCGGAATGAAAATTGTACAGAGTAATTTTAGAAAATTTGGTAAAAAGAATGTTAGTAGAAAACTGCTTTTCTTTCTTTGGGAATACAAATGTAAGGGTCACTTTAAGATCTCTTACTCATAAGATGAAATAGTTTTTTGCATTTATGGTGAACATAAAAGCATTAGTTCAATGATTAGGTTAAAGATAGTTTCTAGTACAACGTTTCTGTCAGTTTCTTGGTTCACTGTGATTGTTTTATCTGTGTGTGATTGATGTGCTCAAACAAGCAACATATCATTTACTGTAATTAGATCTGCTGTAAACTCACGGATGACCTTGTGATTTCTTTTAAATGTTAGTTTACAGGGATCACCGCTGTATGTAAAAGAAACACCGCCTAAGGACTGAATGTTTATTTTTTTATAATGTATATTTATGCATTTCCTTCTTAGTAAGACCGATGACTGTACAACACTGTAAAACAGGACATTCTAAATCTTCTGGCCTTCTGTTCACGTTTCCAACACTCTCTTCAGAACTATGCAAAGGATCAGACATCTTTTGATAATCACTATATCCATAACATTTTTATTTACATAGTTTCATCCTTAATGTTTGAGATACAGACTCAACACCCGTAAACAGCACCACTGAACTCTTCTCAGGAGTACAGCAGGGGGTCTTCTTGAGATGCAAGCCAATTAAGGCAAACTACACACTGTCTATGGTAAGTGGATGACTGACCTTTGAAAACTGGCATTTTAGGATCTCTCACATAAAGCAGGCACACTTCAAAGACTAATCTATTGGAAAATAGCAGCAGGACTGTTGATAAGTATGTATGAGAAGAAAAAAAAAGCCAAAAATATTATATTACATATAATAATTATTATAAAATATATATATTTTTGTATTTACGATATATGTTTCAGATTCATTTATGTTTTAGAAGCTATTGTTAAAAATATCATAATATAAATCATCATATCAGAATATAAATATAAAATAATATAATTAAAGAATTTTATATTACCGCACAACGAAAGCAGCACTTACATTATTGGTTAACATTTTTGGCAAAAGCATTATTTTAAAACCTTTTTTTAGTTTTAAGTAATTTTAAGTCTTTAAAAAAGTTTACATTTCAAAGAAATTTCTGAATGAATATCAAAGAGAAATAATTCACAACACAGCATGCTGGTGCAATCTGAAGCAAGTCAACATTCCACTTAATAAATGCAAAAACACCCCAAACTGTTTTGGGATGCAAAAGTTACATTTTAATGCAAAAATATACCACAGTTAACTGTAACTATACAAGGTAGGGTTATAATATTGGGTAGATTTATATTAATATTTTACCTAATATTAATATTAGGTAGATTTTAACCAAGAAGTTTAACTGTGTTCTCTGGACTTTTTATTCTTTCTAAATGTCAGGTCTGGGCTAATGTCACGGTTAAATGTATAATAATTGATGTATAAAAACATTGATGGCCAATTATGGATTGGGTTGGTGATTTGATATTTTCCTGTTTAATGAATTGCTTTGTTTTTCCTAATTTTCTTTTAAGACCCTGAGAAATACTTACTGAAGTATATACATATTTATATAAAAGATTCACATACAGTAAAAACACAATTCAGACAACAAAAAATGAAGCATTTCTTAGCATTTAAAAAACACAGGCAAACATCTAATTCCCATGACATCAAAACACAGACAGGAAAATGTAATGCCAGTAAATCAGAAAAGTTTTCGAGTTTATTAAATAATTTTACTTGCCAAGACAGAAACTGAGAGCCCCAGCTGGAAAACTTTTTTAATTCAAATTTTCTCCTCGAACGAAAATTACAACATAATATGCATGACAAAAAGTAAATCAGGGAAAAATGAACCACCTAAATAATCAGCTCTAAACTCATGAAGCTTTTGCTCTAAATTCTGGGAAAACAGCCATGAAAAATGAATAATTAAAACAATAAGCTGCCCTGATAACTCTGTGCCAGTCATCTAACCCTCAGGTATGTTTAGAAAAGAGAAATAAACAATGACTGAATGAACATAAACAGTGAAAATGAGAATACAACTATAGGCATTTTTGGTGGGATAGTGTTAATGACACAAAGTGTCTTGAAAGAACAATACTTATTTTATCATTAGGCAACTAAAAGTAACTTGCAGTTTCAATCATAATCAAAATAAGTACACTCAAAACCAGGGTTTCCTGAGCCTTTTGCTGTATGAGCCTGCATCATAATAAATATTACTTATATGTATATTCTATTTAATATCATTTTTATGTTACTGTCTATTCGCATCATAATAAGTACCAATTACAGCTTCCAAAAAAGGAACAAATTTAATTTTATTACATATTTTTTTTCCGTAGAGATAATAAATCAGGAAATGTCTTGAATATTGAATATTTTGAATATTTTATAGACCCTCAATGAAACTACTTGAAAATTTTTATTATTTTTTATAACTCAAATTTGATTCAATGTTCACTTCAAGGACATTTATAAATAACTATGATCTTACATTTCATTTCAGATGTAAACCAGATTCTGAAATCTAAGGTGCAGCTAATTAGCTCAGCTCTGACAAGGTGATCCAGGCAAATTCAGGACAATTCCTTTAATCTCCCAAAGATTAGACCTGTCATCAGTTCAGCTGGTTAGTGAGCAGCCACCCAGTTTGTGGTTGATCAAACCAAAATCTCCTTTATACTGTTGCTGAAGGACTATTTTACGAAGCCAAGTAAGGTCATTTAATTTTAAATGCACAAATGAGCTGCAAAACAGAATTAATCCAGATGGCAATCAAGCTTGCCCTTGTCTAAAAACCTCAATTTATGCCCTCTCAGTTGCAGTACACTTTGAAAATAACATGCAATGCACTCTGAAACTTGGCCTCTTGAAATGAAGTGTTTTTTAATTATTTAAGCATTTTAACACCTGATGAGCCAGTTCCTGTAGCTCAGCTGCTAGCAACTGCAAGGTTATGGGTTTAAATCCCAAGGAACATACGAACTAAAATACCTTGAATGCCCCATAAGTCGCTTTGAATGAAAGCATCTGCCAAATGCATAAATGTACATTTTCTATATTTCAAATTATTTATCTCTTGGTGTCATGCGCTTTAGTTCAACTTTTATGTTCCTTCAGAAATCGTTTAAGCCTCTACATTTGCCTTGAGTTACTGGTGCCCTAATACACAGTGATGGTTTCAGTATTACACACCAGCACCACATTCTGCTTATCTGATGAGCTCGCTTCTCTGCATGGTGACCTCTGAAAAAAATGCCAGGCTTATCATTTTACAGTAATTGGCTGAGGGAAAAGGGGAGTTTTAGCCAGACAAATGAGATATGAAGTATAGCCTGATTTTTTGTATGCTTGTCATGAATTTGCTAGAAATGGTAATTCCATTACTATTTTTAATTTGTGTTACAAAAGGGTGGGATGATAAATACCTTCATTGCCATTTTGCAGCTCATTTCCCTGGAATTTAACTGCAAATGGGAGTACTTAAAGGTGAAGTACATAATTTCAATCTGCACTGGTGAAACCAAAAAGAATAGCAAAAATAATGATTGTTTCCAAAGTTTCATATCATTGGCCATCTGCCATTGGTTGTCCGAACTCACAGTTGAACCAGTATAGTTAAGTCCAGCCCAGCCCGGGCTGCTTAAACAAATTGCTAATCTATTTGGTGCTGCTACATTTACGCATTTAGCACTTGTGTCTAATGCAAGAGTACAATTAAGTTATACATTTGATCAGTGCATGTCCTCTGGGAAACTAACCACTAACACAATGCTCTACCAATTGAGCTACAGGAACACCAGTGGTACAACTGTAAAAGTACACACTTTAACAGTTGAACACTTTAACACGCGCGGTTTTATATCCATTTGTTTAACCACCGTTCTTTGTAAGAACAGTTATAAGGATGCAAGCATCACAGTAAAGAGAATTTTACCTTCATTACTAACAGTGGTAGATGACTGAGTATTTACACTCATACAAAGAACAAGGTAAGCTACTCAAACAAAAAATTTGTCCTGTACTTTTATAGCAACAGACTTCCTACTGAAGTCACAAGCTGTCACTCCCACTGGGCTGCAGATATTAAAACTTTAAAGGCTGGTATTCTTTTTAAAGATCTGCAGATTGATGTCAAATAGTAAATGGACTTGCACTGCACTGTACGGTTCTGCCCTGCTGGAGAAATTTATCATTACTGCCGGTTACCTTGTTAACCCGGTTACTATTTGCATATTTTTTGCATACTCTAAATGACATAATTACTTCTAATATTAATCAGGGCAGCGACGTGATTTTCATTCTGTGCACAATGGGACAACTTATTTGAAAGTCACCTTTGCTATTAAAATTGGTGGGGCACACAAAAGCATTTAATAAGTAAAATTATTTGGTTGCTAACTTGCTATGACAGCAATTTCATGCCATCACAGAGCAATTTATCAATAAATAAATAAATAATATTTTTGTTTTAGATTTACCCACAAAACATATTTCTGTTTAAAAGCCCATTAGAATATCTTCTGAAGGCTTTATTACCCAAAAGATAATTAGAATATTTGTCAGTGACCCAAATCTTGTATGTGTAAAAGACAAATGTCACACGTCATCTTGATATACTTATCAATACCCTTCAGAAACATAATCATTTATCTTTAAGAACAGATTGCTGTTATCTTAATTTGTATATGATGGGGTATGAGGCAGCATAAACTTTCAATTTTAGACCCCACTGTATATTTTCTGAGAGGAAAGACTGAATCTTGTACTATATACTCCAGTGTCATTCGCAACATAACCAGAATTATATATTACCACACAAGAAAAAAATTCAATATATCCAAACCCTAAAAACAGATCCTTTAAACTTCTATAGCAACAGACTAAATTCCCAAGGGGATAAACTGGTTGATGGAATTGTATCGAGATGAACAATGAAAGAGTATCTTTCTCCCCAATGGCAGACCGGCAGTGCTTTTTATTTCTCCTGACAATTACGGCGTGGAAGACAGACAATCCCTGCCAGAATCTTTGATCTCTAATCCTCTTCTGAACTGAGAACCTCAGAGCTGTTGTACCACTAACATCACACAAAACATAACTGAGGTAACAACATTATCCTCTTTCAGACTTCATAGTGCACTGATTATCATGTGCTCTTATTGTCCATCATTCTACGAATGCTGACTGAGGTGCCCTTGAGCAAGGCACCTTTCCCCCAGTTGCACCTCGGGCGCTGCAGTAATAGCTGCTCACTGCTCTGGGTACGTGTGTGTTCACTACATACTGGATGGGTTAAATGCAGAAGTCACATTTCAAGAATGGGTTACCATACATTGACTTTCTCTGACTGGTTTGACTGTAATTATTTTATATTATAAAACATCTGAGCATTTCAAAAGTTCTGATTTTGGACCAGAACAGCAATGGGGTGCTTTACTCTTTACCAACATGTCTGGGACACACCTTGGGTTATCATTACAAGTTACAAGTGAAGTTTATTGTCATATTAGCCATATACAAGTACATAGTGAAACAAGACAATGTTTCTCCAGACCAAGGTGCTTCATAAGACAAACACTGAACATCACAGACATACAGGGCTACATAAATTAAACAAAGTATATACATAAAGTGCAGACAGCACAAGACATTTGTACAGATTGTAAACATAGTGTTTAAAGTGTAAACATTATTACGTATGGTTTGGCAGCCAGATGTGCAAAGAGACTTAGTGCATAAAGACTTAGTGCAAAAGAGGGGTGGGGAATGTCCAGTTATGTGTATATATAAATGTTTGTGTGTGTGTGTGTGAAATCCTTCAGTCCAGTTTTACTGACTATTGAGGAGCCTGATGGCATGGGGGAAAAAAGCTATTGCCCAGTCTGGTCTTGTTTACATTCCAATGTCTGTTGAGCTGTTATATCACACTCACAGTTGTGCCAACAGCTGAATCACAGCCGTGCTGATATGGCAATAACACACACTTGGCTGTGTGATATTGCTTTAGAAGTTCTATCCGAATCCTTCCCTTACCAGTCGTTAGAAAACATTTTCCACAGGGAACGAAACAGGATCAGCACTGACAACATTAAGATGGCTGCCTATATCATTCCTCGCCCGAAGGCCCAGAGTAACTTTTTCCCACAATGCCAATATGTGTATTGCTGCACTTCAGTCTGATTCATGTCGATACCCTCTGCAACCTCAGGTTCACTCAGAAGGGCTATCTAACAAAGGGACTAAGGAGGTGAGTGTTTCGCCTTTAATAATGCCTGTAGGCCACAATCTCCCCCCGTCAGAGTCAATCATATCACAGACTTTCAAACATACTGCAACCCAAACCACCTGGCACCCCGACCAACACACATTCAGGGGGACCAATGCCAAGAGTTACAACAAAGTACCTTCAGTGCTTGTAAATAACTACAGCAGTGAGGTTAGAAAATTGGATTAGGACAGAAGAGTGTCAGGCAAACTAGTTTAGGCTACTGAAGGAATAAAACTACATAAACAATCTTCTTTTAAATACATTCAAAATTTGTGAAAATAATCTCAATAGGTTTTAAATAATAATTGAATAATTTTTCTTTGCCTTTCAATGTAGTCTTCGTTATGTTACACTCCTCTAATCCTCTAGCAGAGGCAGCTAACCCTAAACCATCCTGAAATCAGGCAAGCGGAACCAATGATTACTGCATTTATAATCCACTGAGGATTGCGATAACAGGGGAACAGCAGTTTGTATAGTGAGAACTGGACCAATGTGGAATTCATACTAGACCTCTGCTCATAGCACGCTGCTGTGCTGATGATGAAACACCTGCAACGACAAGCAGTCGTCTCTATAACTATTTGAGGTAAATTTCAGATTCAGATTTTATTGTGACAACTTACATTTACATTGTACATTTATGCATTTGCCAGATACTTTTATCCAAAGCGACTTATAGTGCATTTAAATTACACATATTTATTAGTACTTGTGTTCCCTGGGACTCAAACCCACGACCTTTGCGCTGCTATTGCAATGTTCATTGAGCTACAACAGGAACAACTTACCCCATGTAATGTAAAAACACTGGGCCATGTTATTTGGCAATGTTATCACATTAGACAATGTTATCAGACAAGCTGATTGTATGTTCAATGAATTATATCTTTTAACTTGGCAATAGCTGTAATTTCATTGCCTAAATCTAGCTTTCAAAAGTAAATCCACAATGAGAAACAGTCACTGGAGCAAAAGTGTGACAACTAGCCCCAGTCTCAAATACATGTCAGTGTTTTGTTGAGAAGGACAAATAGCCAATGTCCACTTGTCAAAAATAGAGGAAGACAAGGAAAGAGAGAGATGTGTTTTGCTCTGTAGAGGCTGTAGATGATTTTAAATTCCCTCTTGTTTGCCTTTCCGTGTACTGTGGTATACACCTGGGGCTTTCTCTCTTTTGCTTGTTCTCCTGCAGGAAGACTGAATGTGGGTACTGCTGTGAGCTTAGCCGCTTTAGGTGGAATGCCAGCCAGTACTATATAACAGAAAAAAGTTACACCAAACTCAAGAAACTAACACAGCAAACATCAGGGTCCACTGAATATAAAATAAGGGCCAAGGTCTGTACTTGAGTTTCTACGGCTGCACTACTGCTAGATATGTGGGGAAGAAGACATCAAGATGACTTGGAAATAGACTTGAAATCGTCTTCTTTGCTCATTTCTGTGCAATTAAGGTTGGATACATGTAATGAACGTCCATCCATGCAAATGTATTTGAAACCTTTTTTTACCCCCACGTTGGAACCACAAAATGTCTTATTTAAATTTCCTGCGCTGATTCCAAAGGACATCAACGTTTCAGATAAATTGTAAAAATCATGATTTGTCTTTCTTCAAACAGATGCTTTAGTTCCCGCTGGAATATTTGGTGGCAAAGTTCAGTTTTCTCTTTTACAATACATCACTGCACCTGCCAACCTAATTATGAGAAATCAGAACAAGGAGCCCAATTAAAGTCTGGTGGCAAACTGTGTTTTCTAATTTAATTAATAACGTATTGTAAAGATAAATGAGGAATAAGCAATAAGATGTTCAGAATATTGGGAGAACATTGTTATTCAAATGTAAGACAAAAAAAGAAACCGGACGGCTTGTCAGAATGACTCACCTCAGGCTTAGTGTGTCTCAGACCTTAAACATGATTGTTTTTCCAGACATGTTAAAATTGAGCCTTTATTCTTTCTTTTTCCAATTTCTTTTGTAAATTATTTTGCCATTACGGCCACAGTGGGGGAAACTGTGATAGGAGTTCAAATGGTTTTACCCTGAAACTCAGTGGGGACATTTTGTATTCTGTGATACCTGTGTGCAGAGCTGGGGAGCTTGAGTTCTGTTTTTTTGCATTTTTTAAGAAGCAACCACTGGCTGCTTGGAATTCTTTATCGTTTGTTCTTTTTTATAGAAACTAATTTGGTGTTGACACATTAAGGTGTATTTATTAATATTTACACTTATGCCTTTGGCAAAAGCTTTTATCCAAAGCGACTTACAGTTCGTTCAAGTTATACATTTTGTCAGTGCGTGTGCTCCCTGGGAATCGAACCCACAACCTTTGCGTTGCTAGCGCAATGCTCTACCAGCTGAGCTGCAGAAACACATACCTGTTAAGACGACTTCTTCCCAAATGGTATTTTATAGCATATTTTCCTGCCTAAAACCACTATGCATAATACATTAAAGCAACTCCACAGTCATGTGTGTGTGTTAAGGCAGACATTACAGTATATCAGTATATAGTAGCTAATCACAGTATGCTGATGTACAGCTACATCAGTACACCACCCTCCCAACACAAACAGAAACACACACACACAAAATAAAATGCATTCTGGTTAGCAGACATAAATCCAACATGTGGCTCAGAAAGAGCACAGTATAGATCTGTAAGCAACCTGCCAGGTGACTGGACATTATATGCCGTACGTACCGTGACTGACTGTCTGTGTGCAGCATTTTATGAGTCAGACTTAGGAAATGCTTTTCACATCTTCTCAGATTCTTTCAGTGCAGTTCTGCCTTGTACAAAATCACAAAAGAGCCCTCTAGCATGGCTGAATATGCCCTGCAATGTGATCTAAAACCAATTTCACTGTTAGAATAAGCCAACACACATTTCCTTATCTTTCCCTTGCAGTTCAGACAGCCAGGCATAACCGGCAGGTGTGAAGAATGGTTAAAAAAATAGAATCTAATTTTAAAGGTAAGCACCAAACAAAAGCGATGCTTTAAGAGTGTTAGCGAGCGAGGATAAGCAGGAGTTAGGCACGCCATGAAAAGGTGATTTCACATGAACCCTCAGTTTAATTGGGTCTGAAATCACTGGCTTCCTGTTAAGAAACGAACAGCATTCTGGCCTTTCCTGTTCTCTGCCCAACAATAGCACATCAGAGAAACTGCCGCGCTTGACCTTTGATTCTTATAATCATTCTGAATATCAGTGTGCTTACATTTGTCTTCTTTTAAAAATAGTACTGAAATGATCTGTGTCCGATTTCAATGCCTTCGACTTCGACAAGAATATATATGGCTTCAGAGCAAAGCAAGGTTTATCTTGTGCAGTCAAAATTTCTGTGATGTACGAGTTCTTGTGAGCTGTATGTCTAAAATAATACTGTTTTGTACAGTCCACAACTGATGAAAGTTCTTGACCTACTGTGACTATACAAGGTCTGTAACTCAAGATTATATAACTGAGTCTAAAGGTGTGAGATAATTGTAACAGTGAAATAAAAATCTTCAAATTCTAATGTTAGTCCATACAAAACACATCCTCTAACATTAGACACATCCACGGATTATGAAGCACAAGCTAGAATTATGACATCAGAATGTTAACACGCAAGCTGGTGATGAAGAAAATGTCTTTCAATAAACTTTAAACCAAAACAAACAATGGATTTAACATTTAATGTCCAACCACAGGGGAAATGGGACAGTAGTTTAAAATCTACCCTTCGATCACATCTATGGCAAATGTATGTTGGGTTGCTCTATGTACAGTATACTGCAATTTTTCAGGCTCTGTAAATGACAAGGCTACAATGTGTGAAGTGCACGTTATCACGAGTTTTACATTTGTCGTCATTAAGATAAGCCCCAATGTTTATATACAGGCTATATGAAAATATACTGTATGCACTCTGTGTAGCTATGTGTGTAGCAAAGCGCACAAGGAGGCTGCACAAGACATCAATGCCAACTTTAATAAATTTTAGCTAGCAAAGGGAAAATTCTAAACTGCCATAGCACTAAATTTGATGACAAGCGCCAGGATTAAAGCAGTGCTAAGTTTGGAGGCTTTAGCTTGATAAAGCTCCGCGAGTGGGTCTTATCTGTTATCCTAAAATAATTTGTATTGTAATATATTTCCAAGCTTATTTTGGACACAGCACTGTGAAAAATAATATTTGTAGATACAAGCTTTCCTTATCCAAAGGCATAACCGTACTGAAACAGTGACTTTGTTTATTTGCGTCCTTTGCCAGGACCAGTGTGAGAACCTCCTACTGCGAGATGTCTTGCAGCGTCCTGCTGTTATGAAAACCCCAGGGGACTCTTCTGCTCATCATGAACACACGTCAATGGTCCTGTATATTGAGCAGGGGGCTGCATGGAACAATATTTAGAGGTTATTGAAAGGCCACTTAGAAATGTTTCTATTGCTTATAATAAGGAAGCACATAAATATGTATTTCATGGTTGATCTTATATGGCTTTGAAAAGACACATTCATCTGGCTCTGCAATCTAAGAAAATAAATTCACAAATGCTTTGTATGAATATGAAAAGAAAGAGGTTGCTAAAGGATTTAGCATGTATTGAACATTTACAGTCACCTTCAGTCCAATAGAAAGAGGTGGCTCAAGGATGAAGGCCAACCATATAGGGAATGTATAAATGCTTGGAGTTTTTACACTATTGGTCTATTTCTGACACTGGAATGTAATGGAGCTGTTGCAGTAATGTTTATTATGTTAAACTGAATTGATGTACAACCATAAACGAAGGGCAAAAGTACACTGAAGAGAAGACTAATAGATGGATACGACGCTGAAATAAATGGCTGATTTACAGCTTTTCATTGTTTGGTGCAGTATTTTTTCCAGTATTCAGTACGTGATACTCTTATGATGCATGAAAGCTCTCAGGCAGTAATAAACATTTTAAATAGATGTAAACTTTGATCTAATCGTTTTGCGTTTCCT
>JAZGTI010012223.1:0-15915 GCA_036877585.1 Botia kubotai | reverse complement strand
ATGATGTTCTTATAACCAAGCAATAACGTTAATGCAACGTCTACAAATCTGGATGTTTTAAACCTTACTAAAACTTTCAAAATAACATTTCTAATGTTTCTGTTACTTAACGGAAACGTTCAGAACATGTTTTTGCAACTGAAAATTGCACGTCGGAGTCACCATTCCAAATTTTGAACCGCTACACCACCCCAGACGCAACTCCTTTTGCCTTTGAAAATAAGACAATAAAAAAATTTTAAAAAATAAAAGTTTTAACAAAAAAGTGCAACTAACATTCATCTATTTAAAGGAGATCTGCACAGGCCACCTGCGTGGGAAATGAACAGCACACTGAGTGATAAAGAGGGCCAGTCTGCCCTGACAGGTTTTCAGAATCCTGCTTATCTGGCACTTGTATGTATAATTTTCTTTCCCTGTGGATGACAGTTAAATAGCCACTCTGCTTGATTACAGGAGTGTGGAGACTCTGATGAGACCCAGCGTGAGATCATACCAGCAGGTGCAGTCGACTGACGTGAGCTGAGCTTTACTGCGTCCAAGCTTCTCTCAGGTAGAACTCAAAACATCAGCTATTTTCTCACACTTTTTATACTTTTTATAGTAACAATAAAACGTCTGATCAATAAAGAATCTGATCTACCAATTCCTGTAGCTCAGTTGGTGGAGCATTATGTTGGCAACATAAAGGTTGTGGGTTCGATTCCTAGGGAACACCCGTAAAATGTATACCTTGAATGTACTGTAAGTTGCTTTGGATAAAATTTACAAAGAATATAAATACATACATGCTTCAGGAAACTTATTGTATTTTTATGCTGAAAATGGTTAGCTAGTCCTACAATCTGACCATGTTGGTGAGGTTGATCCGTTAGTTTGGTTATATTTGGGGCACTTGTTAACTAAGGGGCCAGTTAGCCAACCAGCTCAACACCAGATTGGCCCATCAAGGTAACAGGTCTAAACAAGGTGAGACCAGCAAATCACTGGTTTGAATGAAAATGTTTAACAATAAAAATTCTTTCATCCTTGAGTCATTCCTGTGGTATTCTAAACCTGAACTATTTCTTTAAGGGTTGGAAAAATGTTCAATTAAATTTCACATAACGGTTGAGGGGCCTTTGGGGGTACAGAGAGTTTCACTTCCAAAAGTCTTTGGAACACAAGCAGCGGGAAAATGATTATGAGCTATGTGTTTATTTTTTCTCCTGCTTACATTCGAACCTTTCATGGCTAAGAGCTTTAGAAACTCATCACCTAGCAACTCAGCTGAATGCTTTGCCCTTTGTACCAAGGACGGTTCTTTAAAAACTGGTGCGTCTTTAAAAAATGAAAATTTGAAAGAAGGATCAGACTATTATTTGTGTCTGGAGCAGTTACAAAATGAAATTACTTATTGTGATTACAAGTAGATCACTTGTGTGTAGGGGAAGGTGAGATGGTTTTAATTCAGATGAAAACACTGTATTGTTTCTGTGTTCCGTGCAAAGTACTTCTTTTTCCTTTTGAAATCCTTTCAAAACCGTCTACAGAAGAACAGGATAATCACGATGTACGTACGTAAGGGTGATTTATGTGCGAACACCTCAGCGATAAGGTATCAAGATCTGTATGCAGTGGAATAGCATCTACGTGTTATTGTTTTGTGTTTTCTGAACTCTTATATTTTTTCCATCCGCGTACTAGTTCTAATTTGCAGTATATTATTTCCGTTGGATTCTCATTTGTTTTACATTATGCTTTCCTGTTAGCGTGGAATGCGTTCCCAGCTCAAGAAGGAACAAAAGTGTGGCGAGGCAACGTTTTTGCTAGCGATGTGCAGTCATTCGTATTTAATTGAGCCCTGGAGAAAGACACACTGTAAGAGAGTTTTCCGTCACTTTTCTCTGCCAAGCATCAGCATACGTGAAGCGTTGCAAAAAAAGAACACGGGGTAAACTGCACCAACTTTTCTGAACTTCAATTCTTAAAGATCTTTTTACGCATAAATACGTTTTTCGGATTATCTTACCAAATGCAGGAACCGTCCAACAACATTCTTACGGCCCTGAGGTGGGTTCAGCTAGCATTCCTGATACACGGTTTCTTGTGAGACAAGCTAACTGTGTTAGGTGCATAATCTGCACCACCAGAACACAACCACAATAAAACCAGTGTTATGTGTTCTGAAACTGCAGCCCTCTCCACGGACTGCCATCCAAGGCTAGCCGGAGAACAACAATAGCGAACCGTGTATCACTTGTCTTCTGTGACGATACCTGCTCTCCCAGGTGATTCATTCTGTCTTTTTCAATAATCTCAGCCACAACCTGAGGCAAACGTGGCACAGAACGGGTTGGAATGGGTTTCGTGGCTTTCATACTTCTGCAGGTGTTGTTGTCTGTGGGATATATATTGGGCTGTACAGAATGTCTTTGAAATGTCTCAACATGGCACATTCATGTTACCATTCCTATGAAACAATTATTATGTGAATGTATGTAATATTAGTCTTTTGTGCACTTGAAAATATTCTACTTTATAAAATCATTCTGTACTGCTGTTTCCCAGAATCAGGTATGCTTGACACCCACGTGTAGCCTATTTTAATAGCCAAAGGACATTGCACGTTTATTTTAACCAGCCGATGGACTTAAAACACTCCGATCAAGGTATTATAATAAACGATATTCTGTTTATAGATGTACCTCAGCCCACACTGGATTGTAACTCGTGGGCGAGCTGTGTATATGACACGTGCTGTGAAACTTTTCACACATTTCTGTTAGTAAGTGATGAAAATAGCAAAACATTTATTCCCATAATTATTGTATTTCGTTTTTCATTTCATTTTCACAATGAATTCTGAATTGACCTGATTTAAAAAAAAAAAATGCATATGCTGCCACATATACAGGTTTAAGATTAATGAATCATATTATCGTAAATGTTTACATTATTTTATTATTGTCTTCCACTGGATGGTGAATGATGAGCCGTAAAGCACCAACAAGGCACGACGGAGCTACAGTGAGAAATATTATGAAATTAAATTGTTTTTTTATCCATCATTCAGAATCTTTCCGGAAGGGTGGACACACACAATAAAAACCTTTCTATAGATACAAATCGCATCACGCCTCGAAGGGGAGACAGAAAAGGAAAGGGGGCAGGAGGAGGGTAAGCCAAAGATCTGACTAACGGACGTGACGTCACTCGCATAATGTAAACTGTTGAGACGATCCATGGTAACAGACTCGCGAGCGGCAGTGCAGCAACGCCGCTCAGACGCGCGCGCGAACGGACGCTCGCCATCCGACAGAAATGCCTCGAACCCAGATCCCATCCGGACCGGCCGTCGCTTCCCTCAGAAACCGCGCGCCCCGGCGCTCATCAGACGCGCGGACGGCCTTTTAAACGCGCCGCGTCGGGAATGCCAGGAATCCAGAACATTTAACGCACCTGCTGTATTCCGTGCGTTTCCATAAGGCGGCGAGTAAATCAACAAGATGTGCGGTAACCAGTAACAGATTATGTCTCAGTGTCTCCGATTATTGTGTTTATTTGATTGGTAACCGACTGCAGTATGAGGAGACGCGGTGTCGATTTTAATCCGGGTGAAAAATGACTCTTATGGATTAACGCCTTCAGTGTCACTGTTTATTTCATTTATCGGAAGCGAAAAGAAAACGCAAGTACTTTACCGTTTGCCGTTTACAGTTTTTATATTACTGTCATAGTATAATAATATCGCGAAGATGGCGACGGGAACTGGTTGGCAGCATTACTACAGCCCCGCTGGCAACGCATCGACTGGAACGGGGAAATATAACAGCACTTCCACGTCGACGTCGACCACCACGTCGGGTTTGACCCTCGAATACACGCAGGACCTCCATCTCAAGATGAGCAAGAAGATAGCACAGCTGACCAAGGTAATATTGTGCGCTCTGAGCAAACGCGTAATGCCGTGCGTGTCCTCACAGGTGGAGCGCGACGCGCACATACGAGCCGGTGTTTGATGCTCACGGAGACCCCCGTCCAAATAAATGCACGCTGGACCTTCTTGTGTCTTTAAACCGAGTTACATGAAATATGCAGATGCGTCATGCCATCATAGCGTAGGAATGTATCATTTATAATTTAGTGGTTATAAATTGGCCATATGAAACGATGTAAATCAAATTTACAACCCTTTCCTGTAGCACCAAGTGAGTTCCTGGCAAGATGCCTATGTCAGTCTGTCTGCCTTCCCAGCTAACAGGGAACGTTCTCAGAACGCTGGCTTACGTTCTCTAAAAGTTATGTTAAGTTATCCAAAATGTTCCTGCAGAAACGTTAGTAGAACGGTTCTTTAATGTTGTATATGATATATCAAAAACGTTATTCTTATGTAGTTAGTGGAACGTTTTTAAAACGTCACAGAAAGCATTTAAAATGTTTGAATAATGTTCTTATAACCAAGCAATAACGTTAAATACACTGTCTAACGTTCTTAACAACCTGAAATTGTTAGCTTAGGAGTTTTCCCCCCATATAAATTATAGTGTAGCTAACAGAAAAGTGTCATGAAATATAATCAAGCGCATTTAATAAAAGGTACAGCAAAAGCAACACAGAAGGAAAAGGGTTAAAACCACCTGCTGGTTACCATGATCTTTTTAGCCCTGACTGAAATATGAGTGTTTCCAGGCATGTTGTATCAGGTGGTAATTTCTGTGTTTTTAAGATGAATGTATCTGTATTGTTTTCTTATGGTATATAATGATGTAGTCTGTGTTTGATGTGACGTAAGTCAAGTATACAATCAAATGAAGTGTGAAAAATAAGCACTGAAATATTTTATTGAGATTTTATGCAACTGTTTATGTTGCCACATAAATCTCCATAACATTATTATAACTCCATGAAATCGGTTGGTATTCTGTTTTGAGGCCAGTAAAGCTTTATAATGCAATAAAGGTGACTTGTGATGGAGGTCATGACCTGCAGGCGGGGCCTATAAATAAGATTTCAGTGCTTTGGCAAGTTATTGATGTAGCTGTCAGACTGTCATTAAACATGGACATCGGGTCATTGCTTTTAAAGTACATTTAAAGCATAAGAAATTGATTCGTCATCAAAAGCGTATGCATTTTTTATATCTCTTATTTGCATGTCATTAGAATTCTTTGTATTGGGAGTTTTACCCGATTGTTGGTATTTCACGATGATAAAATAAGGAATATTGTAAGTTCAATGTGTAACAGAATACAGATTCTACCCGTTCCTCATGTGAACTTGCATGTTGAAAATTGCAACGTAATTTGATTGACATCACAAAGCTTAAGATAGTCTCTCAAGTGTTGGCCCTCAGTGTTTATGATTTGCATTGCTTGGCATTTTCCGTCTCAGAACCAGAGCGTCTCCAGATGGTTCCAGCTGGATCTCGGAGCTTCCCGATGGGTATGGGTCTCGAAACACGCTATGCTGCAACTCAATTACCCCCCGCAGGTTGTTTGTGCGAAAACAATTGAAACAATTGATTCTTTTCACACGAACGCTCTTTTAGTAGCTAGTCCTCAAAGCTTTTTGTTTCTAACGATCATCTTAACTGAGCGGCAAGTCTTTTGTTTTTCTTGTTTGTCATCGAGTCTTTTGGACATACAATTCACTGGTACATTCTCGACACTTGTTATTAATTTAAATTTTACTGACTACAGTTGCTCAAGATTCGGAGAAAAAAACAAATTTAACTAATTCTGTGAAACGGCAACACCTGCAGTACATTACTGCCTTTACTTTTACCTCACGTAAAAAATGGTTTTCATAATATTTTTTCAGCGTTTTATTAATTCGATTGCACAGCCTACCTGAAAGAAATGTTAATGGAGATATCGAGGAAAACAAATCGTACTAATTCTATTACAACTGCACCACTGTCAAGCTAATACCATTTCCTAATAAACTGGAGAAATGTTGCCCTAAGTGATGATTTTTAATCAAGCTGCTATGCGGACTGTTGAGATAATCTGTATTATTGCTATAATACAGCCGTTGCATTGCCGCCCCAAAAGTCGATATATCTATCTAAGGCAAACACAGAACAGCAATGATTTTCCAGTTGAGACATAGACCATATCCCTTGCATATAGATTACATCAAACATTACAGAGATGAATCCTATGTATTATGTAACCTAATTCCATTACATTCACCTTGGAGAATATGTACAATTGAAGCTGGTCTGAAGTTACAGCCTGAACCGACTAACTTGTCATACGTACAGAAGTCGGCAGAAATCAATTGTTCGGTCCCAGTTCATGTGGCGTCAATTTTCCTTCAATTTTTATATTGTTTCCCAGTGATGCTGACAAACTTCCTCTTAAACTTTGGTTTCTTTGGCTGTATTGTGATGAAACCTCAGTAGCGTTCAGTCATTACGGGCTAAAGCGAAGTAGTTCGGCTCTAGCAGATGATGGCGGAAGGTGTTTTAGTTCCATGTGGCCTTGCGTGAATCATGGTGTAGGAGGAGAAGCGTGTATGTGTCATAATCCAGGGGTTAAACGAGTCCTGTGTTATCTGGAGAGATGCAGGCGGTACCGTACAGCAGATGGTGAAGGAACAGGGCGCCAGGGCTTGGGTGCAGTGTTAACGGTGTATCTGTGTGTTCTTTAGTGAAATGGCTTGCTTGCTTTGCTAACACACAGGAATGGCACTACATGTTGACACAAAACACGAAGTAGCTAAGCTGTGGCTTTATCGCGGAGTTGATTTATTATGCCATATCGGTATCGATACCAAGTCTGAACCACTTTTAATTGTGTTTTTCTTAGTATTGTGCGTTTATTAGCATACGCAAACGGTTATATACAAAAAAGACCGTATCGTAGCCACACCTACTGTACTGTACAGCTAATGGTATCTTCTGCTAGGTTATTGAAACTTCTGCGATTATTGTGTTTGGTGAGAGTTTCTGTTCGAATGGCCATTTAACTCACTGACAGCCCTATTCTGCCAGAAATATACTTTCTCAAAATCCTTTTCTGAAAATGTTTCACCTTTGACTGTCATCTTGAATATCAGTCTCCTAGTGTGTGCAGTTATATCCAATCTTAAGCGGAAGCAAAATAAAACGAGGCCGCAGTCGAGAACAAACGGTAACTCGGAATCTGCAAATGTAGCAGAAAAGTCATATTAACCTTCACAGAACGTTCACAGAACAAGTCCACAATGTCTAGTCTGACCTCATTTAGATAAGCACGCACCTTGTGGATGAAATGGATTATAAACTTACCATATTAGTAGAAGAATTAATATTTTATTGTCGGGTTGAATGGGCCACCAGACCATAAAATCGGGGCTTTTCACTAAATAATTAAATAGACAGTATATTCTATAGAATCTGGAATCTGGAATTTGGAATTGATTTTTGGAATTATTATATTGTGTAAGTGATCATCAAAAGCTCTGATTAGCCAATCAAAATTAAGTATTCAAAAGAGCCGTGTGGTAATTATTTATGCTACTAAGACCATATACAGTATAGAAATGACACGTTAATTGGCTAATTTTGTAGACTATTTAGATGACGCATCTGTTGTTTTAGTAGAACAGCTGGAGATGATTTGTGACTATTGAATTGCAGTCAGAAATAAAGGAACGGTTTGGAAATGGGAAATTTTACACTCCAGTGATGAGAACTCGTGTGTCGTCATGGGGTGAAAGCACAGGTCAAAATACACGGAACATTAAAGTCATGTTCACTCGCGTGTGATTGGTCGATTTTCCTCCTCGCGCGTTTGCACTGACGTCGGGCGAATATAATCAGCGGTGACGATTCTCTGAAAGCGTGGCTCTTTTAACCCCACATTTGCATCATTTAACAGCCTCATTGCAATATTAAAAGGCTGGTGTTTTCATCTCAGTGGATGGTCGTTTTCATGTGGTCATATAAATGGAGCTTAAATCCACTTCAAAGCACATGAAAATGAGTGTTTTAGCGTCGCTAAATCTTTCTCATCTTCTGCCTCATGCGTACGTGTACCTTTTCAGAGCATCCAGAATACTCAATGTCCTGCTTTATATTTTAATAAACATTCCCAGCAGGAGGAAGCGAATGCGAGAAACCTTGCATGTCTTTTTGCCGTGACCTTTTCTGTTCTTGCGCAAGCGGAGAAAATAATCTACATCTTGCGAGGTTGCTTGTTTGATTAGTCGCGTTTTAGGGGAAAGCATCTATAGAAAATAAAAATCACAAAATATTAAACAGGGACGTTTTACTTTTGGTCTTGTGCTTCTTACATTTCCTTATTTTTTTAATCATTTACTGACCCTTGTGTTGTGACAGCCTCAGTCACCATTCAGCCTCATTGCATCTTATTTCCATACAGTTATAGTGAATGGTGACCGAGGCTATCATTTCCGGTAACATTCTGCCTAGCAATCCCCATTCGTGTTCCACAGAAGTGAAAATCATACGGGTTTGGAGACACATAAAGGTAAATTATTGATGATGTGATTTTTATTTTCAGGTGCGCCGTCCCTTTAAAATCTCTGCTACAAATTCCGAGCCACCTCACGTCTTATTAAAATAGCTAATCACGCACACTCAGACACGTATCGCCAATAATATTCCACTTGTAGAGAAGACATCTTTGTGGCCAACATGAGGGCTTAAAAAAAATCGATATTTCTGTAAGTGTAACAGACACACTGGGTTTTTTCCTGTGCTGGAAAAGCTCTTGAGGAATGAAGAAGCTGCGTATGCATTATTGTAGCAGGACAGTGTCGACAGGAGAGGGTGGTTAAACTCCCAAAAGCCTTACACTGCCGGAACCCTGTGTCTCCTCCACACAGCCTCTGCTGTCATCAACCTTCTCGGATAGTCACCAGGGTAGAGGGGCGGTGAAAGCAGCCGAGGAGCCTGGAGAGGGTTGTAAACAGCGGAGATAAAAGAATATTTTCATCTTTTGACTCCTGGCAGCACGAATTTGTTTCTAGTTCTTTATACAGTGGAAATAAAGAAATAACTTCTGTGTTGCGCAGAGGTTTTCTGTGGGAGGAGAAGAGGCAGCTGAGAAGGTTGACTCACCTTAGTCAGACCCCGACCGAGCGGCAGGGCCCGGTGGACTGCAGGCGTCTCCATTCATCTGAGCTGTCAGACGGCTTTTTCTGTACTCTTGCTCTCCTATTACACAGTGTCTGCCCTCCCCTTGTGTTTGTAGCAAATGTTGGAATCGGAAGAGGTTTTCAAATTACCGGATGATGTGAGGGACACAATATGTGTGGGTCTGGCACGTCAGTAGGTGCTAATAATTGTTGCCTTCAACACCTTACGCCTTTAACTCAACCCTCTCTCGCTCTCTCGTTTTATCTTTCCTTGCGAGATAAAGATTAGTGTGTCCTAAATCATAATGTGTTGAAAGTGGTACGCCAAAGGTGCCCAGGTGGTGTGCTTGTCCTGTGGATTTGGCACATGTGCATGTATTTTGGGCTAATATTGGTGGATTGGGAGTTAGGGTGGGGCAGCCAAAAATGTTACTGTATTTTGGGCTCTGTGATGACGGGGGACCAGTAATTTCCCCTCTGATATAACCTACGCAATGGGCCCTGGAACCAAAGGGCCTGCTAAAAATCAGTAGATTGTGATCCTTTTACATTTACAGATCAAGTACAATGGGAAAGTAATTTTTTAATGTATAAAACTTAAAGATAAGTTGAAATTTATTTTGGGGTAAAAATCTTTCTAGCAGTATGTGATAAAGCTGCCCCACTGCTGGTCCAACACTGGCAAAATATGTGCTTTTTGTGCCTTGAAACTATGCGAATTAGGATGCAGCCCAAGTTTCCTTGCAGAGCTTCTGTCCTGCACTTATAAGTTTTAGCCGTTTTTTTCCTGGGGCAGGTTTTCGCTGCTGTTTAAGAACCAACACAGTTCCTCGGTCTTACATATTGTCGGTCAGCCCGGGTTTGTACAGGCCTGACCTAGACCTCGGCTTGTTCTGCTTCCTGTGGCCGACAGTGCAAAGGTCACGCCATACCTGTGTGAACAGGAGCAGAGAATCTTGGGAAACCCAAGCTCTGCTGTGTGTTGATAACGCTCTACCCCTCGCTGTTATTTCATTGGGCCTCTGAGATGACTTCATTCAATTCACTTGAATCTGCTTCTAGCAGGCAATCAGCTTTCTATGCCGTTGTGTTAGTGAACTGGTTTCAATCAGTTATAAGAAGCCCATTCAACTCCTCCACACTTTTAGCTGATGAACCGAGAACTATTTTTTAGCCTGAAGTCAAGTTGAAGTCTGTTAAATAATGAAGGTTTTTTGTTTTTGCTTCTGCCAGCACTTGATTCTAATGAGTGTTTTGTGCTTGTTCTAGGTATATGCACACGTCTATTGCCCGGGAGTTCTCAAAGACCTTGGCTTGTTTGAGTGACCTCTGTCCTCAACTCATTTTGTTTGCTAATTTTTCCAGCCCGAAAAATGGCGGGAAACTCTTGGCGGGAAGCGACGTGGCCCGTTGAAGCTCAGGCGGCGTTCTGAATTCTAATGAGGTGATTAGACTCTAATATCTGATTGGATATTGCGTCCAATGGTTCCACACTGCAAGAGACCTCATTAATTTGAGGTGGCAGTTGATTAGTTCGCATATATTTTTTTTAAACCGCCTTTGTTGATTTAATCTCAGACTAATAGCTTCGGCGTAATCATAAAGCGTCACTTTGCGGCGGGAGAATTTCAGCGGATAATAAACGAGGACATTGCCATAAACGTTATTGTGTCTTTAATACTTTAATATTTTGAAAAGTTACGACGATTACTTTTGCTCTGTTCACATTTAGCTGATGTAATGTTGTGGAGAAAAGTTTTTGGCAAGGTGTCCCGCAATGGACATTTTTAATCTTTCTGCGAGGTTTGTCTGCTTTTTTTTTGGTATAATTTATTGCTTTTTGTTGGACCGTTAAAGCTATTTTGCTTTCCTCAGGTGTTTTAAAAGCAGAGTGTAATGGAGGTGACCGGGAAAGGGCAGCAGTTAAATGCTTCTGAGATGTGCCTGCCTTGCTTTAGATGAAGATCCATTGCTTTCAAGATCATTATGGGACCAAAGGATGCAAGAAGAAACCCCCAATGCCGCTGTGACTCTGTGCAGGTGTGTGTGTGTGATGCGCATGCATTCCCTGGGGCATTGGGCCATCCTTTTAATCAACTCTTTATGTCTCTAATGAATTTTCTCCCTTTTCTCAGAACTATCAAGCCAGCTAGTTGACATCCTAATCAACTGTTGGCATACGGATGTTTTCTTTTGGTTAGGGTCTGTTGGTTAGGGTCTGATGTTTTCTTGTTTGGTTAGAGGTTTCACATGGACTGTTGTTGTAGTGGAAAGCCAGGACATTTTGTCTCATATCACTTGTGTGGAAGTGGATTTCCATCCCTGGCGGTCGCATGATGGTGGTTAAAGATCTAGGCTTGTAATTGAAAGGTCACTGGTTCAAATCCCTCAGGAGTGATTCTGCCCACGGGTTAAAACCATTGTGCTTTGAGCAAGACACTTAACCCTAAGTTACTCCAGAGGGACTGTGCCTTTAATAATAGTACTGTAACTCACCTGTACTTGTTCGTACATTATTAAAGACACCTTCAATACAGAAAGTATATTTTCTAATCGGTGTTTTTGTCCTGTTTGCCAGTAAAAGTATAATGCATCCTCAAAACATGATACATTTACAAAATGACACGCATTTTGTGAGGTTTATGCGTAAATGCATTTAATTCAAAGCAAAAAACAATACTTTTCATGTGTAAAACTTACATGTGCTTTGATTGTTCTGGGGACATGCTAAATTTCTTATGACCGTTTGTTTCTTTAATAAATTAAACACAACTTACCCTGTTTTTAGGGTTTTATCATCATCATGTTAAGATTTATCAGTATGAGTGTTTCCTGGTAATTGAACCCATGATCTTGGCGTCGCGAACACTGTCCTCTACTAACTGAGCGACAAAACAACTTTAAGAATGTTTAGATATTTTTACTGGAAAACAAGGCGCATACTGAGAGTAAGAAAAGGAGCGTGTTGGAGTTTAGCTTTGTGTGTGTGTGTGTGTTCAGGTTTAAACTAATTCACAGCAAGGCAGCTCATGGTTTATAACTATAGAGAACTATAGACAGTCCTTCTGCCTTTCACAAGTGTTGTGTGGTGTGTCTGCACTCGTAGTCGTCTGGCTCAATTGGAACCCATTCAAACAGCTGAGCTAGTCTTCTTGAATCCTGCATGGCGATTTAGAATAAAGCTCAGACCAGTAGCGATGTGCAGAGAATCGCTGTAGTTTACACCCGTGTAAAAGGCTTTACCGGTTAAAGACACAAGTCATTTATGAAGATGCCTTTATCCAAAGCAAATTACAGTATGTTTATGACAGGCCCTGGAGCAAATGTGAGGTCAGGAGGCACAACATGGTCATGAAAATTAGGGAGGAAAGTGTATCCTGAATCAACATCCTTTTGTAAATATGCATAGCCTTATTCCTAAAAATGATGAGGAAAATGATTGACTGATAAGAATGTTGTTTGAACCTGAATCTAAAACGATTGGTTGTTCCAAAAACCAATGAGAATGTTGAAACAGGAGCTTCAAGTTAGGCAGGTTAATTGATTTTGCTTAACAGCTGATAGCTTCTAGGATTCAGACGTAGCCCAGCTAACAGGGAATGCTCTCAGAACGTTGGCTAATGTTCTCTAAAAGTTCTCAAAGTTCTTGCATTAACGTTATTGGAATTTTCTTTAACGTTATATATTACATTAAAAATGTTGTTAAGTTGTTAGTTCAAAATGTTTGAAGAATGTTCTTATAAGCAAGCAATAATGTTAATACAATGTCAGAAAACTGGACGTTTTGAACATCCTTAATACATTCAATTACATAGCAATTGTAACTTTTTTTTACGTAATGAAAACATTAGGGAAACGTTCTTGCAGCCTAAAATTGTTAGCTGGGACAGTTTAAGTTTCTAGCCCGGATCTTTCACCCCTTCAGCACACCACCCCCAAAAAATTTAAAGAGGTTTTTCCTCTAAATGCTGCCAAATTAAACTGGTACTTTTCTCTAGTTTTCATTTTCTTGCTGGTGGATCCTTCCTGCTTTCCGGAATTAGTAAGCGAAGGTGGGAACTGTATTCCGTGGGCATTCCACCCTCGGGTTCTGGCGTTGTTGCTGGATTCTCTTGATGAGATGCTGAATAATGCTTCTTTCTGACAGAGCCCACAGCAAGAGATTGTTGATGTGAGGAAATACAGAGACAACTCTGCGCTGTGGCCTACATAAATATCAGGGGATGTGACAGAGTCCGTTTCTCATCTTTGCCTGTTCTTTTTGTGGCCGTATATATGAGTTTGTGTTACGTTTTATAATCTAGACACATAGTACAAATAATACAATAATAAATTATTGATATAATATCGACACATCTCTGCTCTGATTGAGACCGGGCCTGAGTCTGAAATCACATACTGTGACAGTACGTACTGAATTGGATTAAGTATGTACTTAAGTATGGATGCAGTATGGATACATTCCGAGGTACGTAATATTATCAACTGTTAATATATGCAACATCTGGAGTGCAACAGATGCACAAAGGTGGTATGGTAATTAAGATGCGCTAATGAATTGTAAATGGATGTTCCCCATTTAAAACAAGTTAAGCTTTATGCAAATGTTATCAATTATCCCAGAAAATAGTTATTAAATCAGTTGGTAAATATAAACAATCACATTTACATTACTGCATCTACAATGAACGTCTGTGGCACGAGGCATTCCAGATAGATTAAAAGCAGAAATGCGAAGCCTAATTTTTTGTTGTTTTTGTATCTGTAGAAGCACAGGTGATATTTTAGTTGTCTAAATGATCCGAAATGGGCATTTGGAATCTTTCTGTGAGTGGAGTAACGTTCGTTAGCGCAGTAACACGTCCCCAACTATATTGCGTTAGCAGCGCAAAATGGATTCAATTCCCAGGGAACGCGGATACAGATCAAATGCATAGCTTGAATGCATTGCGTGTCGCTTTGGATAAATGCATCTGCCAAATGCATAAATGTAGTGTAAACATTAATTTTTCTGTTTACAAACTGAGGGGCCGAGCCTCGAGATTTAATACTCAGATTGAGGTTCAGCAGGCTTACAGCAGATCTGCGTGCTGAACTACTGCCCGTATTACTGAGGTTGTTCTGGTCTTCGTCCTGCTGTGAGATGATGAGTCATGTGGCTTTATACTCCACGACACCTCACACACACACACACACTTTTATTTTTCTGTTGTTACTGCAGCACATTGGGTCTATAATGCAGTGCGTCGCGACACACAAATTGGCCGACCGGTTTGTTCAGACAAGGCAGTGGACGGCAGAAAACATGCAAAATGCGACTAATTCATGCATGGAATGGTGCATATTTATTACGCAAAATAAATCGTGCATGAGCATATATTTTTATACAGTGTTGGGTATGTATGTATGTATAACATGCCGGACAGTCAGTGTTCTGTATGCAAATAACTCTTCAGCATCACTGTAATAAGTTCAGATCTGTGAGGTAGAAAAATAGGTCACGTTGCTTTGGCTGTGACAGTGATTTATATAGCGTGTCCTGGTACATTTTCTTTGTTTTGTCACAGGATCTCCTTAATCTCACACACTTCACTGATAAAAACATGCTGATATCTCACCGAGAGCCTCATTCATTCAAGCTTTCTTTCCCAAACGCATCTCTGCTGTAAATATGATGTTTTCATACCTTATTATGTTTTGCCGCGTGTTGGTGGAGAGCTCTCACCGAAACATTTAATCATTGCATTAAGTAACAGATGCATTATGGGTAATATGCATCCCATCACGTATTTAGGCGAATGCTTAATTATCGACCGCAGAATCACGTTGGCGTAATCACAGCTCTATATGTAGTAAGTAAAAACGTACAAAACACACAAGTACAAGTGAGGTAAATTGCAGTGGGGGCTTGACTTGGTGTCTCAGTGTGGTACACAACTTTGTCTTCAGCTGAGGTAGCTGTGCCTAGTTGCCACGGTAACTTGCTTTTTATTTTCAGGTTGGCACCGCCAATCAGAAAGGAAACAAAGTGCGGCAATTTGCTCATTTCACATGCCGTGGTGTGCAATTACGCCCCACCCTCGCGGAACTAAAGAGTTTGTACTTTAGTACCAAATATGACATGAACTTATTCAGTAAGTTTACTCTATAAATGCGTTCATATATAGCTCAGATCATGCGTATATCATATGTTTATGTCTAATGCGGATCAGTCTTTTCCTTGGTTCACAGGAAGTTGCGATAGTTTGCCCAGAGCTACTGTCATTTTACAGTGACGTGGTTTGTTTGTAGCATTTGTAACATTGTTGGTTTGTCACTGTAAGTTTCCCGCTTTGCTTGTTGTGTTTCCATCGATAGATAGTTCACGAAGTTCAGCGAGCTTTCAGACAGCTCTGTTCCTCCCTGACAGGCAAAATCTATTTAGCAGAGCGCTGAACTTTGTAACGCATCAGAAATATGTATACCCTCATCCATTCCCTCACTAAAGACACCATGAAATGGTTTGACAAACGCAATCATCTTTCCAGTGTTTACAATAAGCTTGTTTGCTAATGAAACAGGATGTTGGGGCAGGACGAGTCTTTAGTTTACTGCACGACCTGACAAAATCACCATTCCTATTGGTCCATTTTGGTTCCAGAAAAGACAGACAAAACAATCTACAATTATATAAAATAAACAATATTCACAGCGCAGAAGCTAAAACGGACTTTTCAAATAAAGATTCTTATGTTTACTAATAAATTAAGTGTCTGTGTTTGTGGTTTAGGCAGCAGAGATCCATCAGTTTCTCAAAGGTTGTGATGGTATCAGCAGATCGGTGGAGGTCGGTAACTGGTTCCACTA